>JAJONR010001359.1:0-76272 GCA_029582245.1 Solanum etuberosum
ATCTCTCTCTTTCTCTCTGCAACAGTTCTCGGAACCCTAAAACTCTCTGGCTTGTGCTTCGGTCCTCAAATCCACATTCACTCTAATTTGACTCTTCCATTTCACTCTCTCCCCTTTTTCTCCGATTCATTTTTCTGTATCGATCCTCTTTCTCGACAAGGCCATGGCAGAAGGAAATCTTGATCTTCCTGACGATCTTCTTTCCTCTAAGACTTCCGATCACTCTAAAGGTGCTCTATATTTTGTTTAATTTTGATTTACAATTAATTTAGGGTTCATTCATCTTATTTTTGAATCTTCAATTTAGTAAATTCTAGGGCTTCAGATCAGGCATCCTCTTTATCTGTATTTGCTTCTCTGGATTTGACTGCTTCACATTTCAGTCTATCCAATTGTTCTATTGCCAACACAAAATACACTGTAGCGGCCAGTCTTCTGGTCAATCTTAATTGACGATGGATTGATGTTTGTCAACATTTATTTATCACTAGGAAGTTGTTGATTTTCTCACTAAAATATCATCTTCTTCTAGTGTTTGGATCTACAAGTAGATTTTCTTATTTATTTACTTTTTCTCCCACTTTGTCATGTTTTACAGTTGCTAACAAACATCTGCTTGCAGGTAATGATGACAACAAGCCTTTCATGGGCCAGCTTGATATTTCCAAAGGTATTTCTCTTTCATTTTTTATTTTTGATTACATGCGGACTGTGGATCTTCTTCTGATATATACTTTTTACATTCTCTTGTAATTCTCCTTGACCTTGCTTTAGATCAAGCAATGGTGGACAGCAGCATTCCTTTGTCTCCGCAGTGGCTTTATGTTAAACCAAGTGACACAAAGATGGTGAGTTTGCTTACTTTTCAGACTAGCTGATTTATACTCATCAATGGATAATTCCATCATACAAACTATACTCATAAGTAGAATTCAAAACTTGACAGTTATTTTTTGACCCTAAGATCTGCTTTTGTGGCATTATCTAATGCGATGCGTCTTATACTTATTTTAGTCTCTTATTATTTTGAATACTTGAGAGATGGTTTGCTGTTTGAGAGAAATTCTCGTCAGACCAGTCGAGATATGGATGTATAATAGCCCCTCCCTCCTGCAGTTACAACATCATCTCAAACTCAATAGATCATATAAAGTCATTGTCAACTTTTAAAATGTTTTTTTTTGTACATGATTGAGACTTTTTACTTGCTTTCTGTATGGTATGATGAATTGTACTTATTAGTCAAAACTAAAAAGGAATTGGTTTGTTCCATCCCGAGATAACCCTCTCTAAGTATATATATAGGGAACCCTTGAGAACGAAGTGTTTTGTTGTTGAATTAGACAGTCTTTGTGAAATCTAATCGGTGTTGGCAGCAAACCATATTAGACATAACAAAGATATTGACTTTGATCTTGTAGTACCCATATTTGTTGACTAAGTGTGTGTGGTCTGCTTAAGATGGAAAATTTTACCCCTTTGAAGGATCACACTAAGCATAAAAGGTTTTTGTTCGTTAGTCCTGTGATTTTATATGGCATTTACTGCCCATGACCACAGAGGAAATACTTCTGTCGTGAACGTCGTCCATTACTTGTGGCTTCATAAAGTTCTACGTCTTAAAACTGAGATTTAGAAAGTCACTGTCGATCCAAGCTCCTCTTATTGATCTAAACAAAAAAAGATACCTTGAAACACCCCAAAAACACTTTTCCTTTAAACTTCAACTGAGTTCAGTCACGTTATAGCATTATTTCCTCCTAGACTTTATACGTATGAAATTCTTGAAGTGTCTGTTACCGATTTCTTTAAGCAGACCTGAAGAAAATTTTGCTTTATTTGCCTGTAATCTTTTTGAGATTTGGATTTCCATTCTTCTCTCTCTATATATATCTCAAAGTGCCAGATGTTCAGATGTTACACATGCCCATATTTCTTTTATACTGCTTGAAGTTTCTAGTAAAATGTTTTCTACTGTGTTTTATTCATCATAGGAACCGCGTCCACCAAGCTCTCTGTCACTTGGAAGTTCTGTTGATTCAAGTCAGAAGGAGGCTTGGCGTACAGATGTACCTGAGGACAAGAAGGATTGGAGAAGAACGACAATGGAGACTGAGAGCAGTCGCCGGTGGCGTGAGGAAGAAAGGGAAACTGGCTTGCTTGGTCGGAGAGAACGAAGGAAAACCGATCGCCGTGCTGAGCATGATGTTAATAACCGCAATTCTGGGCTTGATACAAGGCGTGATAACAAGTGGTCTTCTAGGTGGGGTCCTGATGACAAAGAAAAAGAAAATCGCAGTGAGAAAAGGATAGATGTAGATAAGGAAGATGTTCATAATGATGGTCAAACATTTGTGGCTAACCGTACTGTCTCAGAACGGGAGTCAGATTCTCGTGACAAGTGGCGTCCACGCTATAAAATGGAGGGCAACTCTGCAGCTCCAAGTTCCTATCGAGCTGCTCCAGGTTTTGGACAGGAGAGAGGAAAAGTAGAAGGGTCAAATGTGGGATTTAACTTGGGTCGTGGGAGGTCTACTGGGACTATTATAAGACCTTCCTCTGGGGGTGCAATTGGTGCTTCACCATTTGAGAATTCTGTCGCTGGAAAATCAAGAATCTCGACTGGCATATTCAGTTATCCAAGGGGGAAAACTCTTGACATATACCGCAGGCAAAAGCTTGGCTCATCTCTTTGTAGCATGCCTGAAAATATGGAAGAAGCTCCCCCAGTTACTCAAGTAATTGCTATTGAACCATTAGCTTTTGTTGTTCCTGATGCTGAGGAGGAGGTGAGCTACATCAATTACTTCATTTGTTCAGACTTGTAGGTTTTCTAAGTGTTCAAAAAATATTTGATACCATAAAGTTGCTTGATCAATCTTATTATAGGTTGTTCTCAATGATATATGGAAGGGTAAAATTACCGGTGGTGGTGTTTCTCACAATTCTTTTAGAAAGGATCAATCAATGGATAATGTCACAGGTAATTGTTTCTCGAACGCTATGTCTGTATGCGGTACTGACTGCCATCCTATCCTTTTGTCTTTTTGTTGGAGTATGATAAGAGATTCTCTCTGAATTTGCTTTTATATCTTCCAGAAACAGGGGATACAGAGCCCAACAATACAAAAATGGGTGCTCCCTCCGCTGATGTCACTGAAGAGACAGTTGATAGGTTACTGAAAACTTCAATAGGTGTTGAAGAAGCCAATACCTATAGCTTTGTTTACGAGAACGGTGTCAAGGTCAAGTTTGATGGTGAGTAAAGTATTACCTCTATTTAAATCAGCTCTTCTCATCAAGGTTGATTTTTCTGTTGACTTCTGACAAAGGAACTTGTTTGCGATTCAGGAGGAGATAATCATGAAGGACTGAAAGACAATGTTTCTGAAGCTATTGCTGCAGATGGAAGTTTGTTTACCAGGAAGAGAACTGACATTAGTGACTGCCTTAACTACATTAGTGGGTCCCAATCTGATATTTCTGTGCAGAGCTTACCAGATTCCGGAGTAACCAGGATACCTATCTTTGAGAACAATCAACATGTTGCTTTTGATGGCAGTTTGAAGGTGTCTGATGATTCAAATTCTGTATTTGTGAAGTCCTCATCTGAAATCTGTTGGAACAACCTTCTAGGAAGGGGTATTCCACCAGAGGAGTTGAGTTTGTACTATCGTGATCCTCAGGGCGAAATCCAGGGGCCATTTCTCGGAGCTGACATCATTTCATGGTTTGATCAGGGATTTTTCGGTATGGACTTACTAGTTCGCTTGGAAGATGCCCCTGAAGATTCACCTTTCTTTGAACTTGGTGACGTAATGCCGCATTTGAAATTTGAACATGAACATTCTGGTAACACCAATCTTTCCCAGGCAGAACCATCTGCTGTACTAGAGGGGAAGTTGGATTCTGGTTTACGTAGCTCAGCTTCTGTTTCTGAGATGGTTGGTTCTGCTGCCTTTGATGGCTCGAGCTGGCCGCCATCTGATTTTGATGGCCTTGGTGGGCATCGTATTCAGTCAATACCTGATCATCCAGCTTGTCAATTTAAATCTCCATATTCACAAAATGAAGACTATAATGATTTTGTTGCTCAAGATGAAGGTGAGTTAGCATTTTCAGCTTGGATCCTTATTGATTATGTCAATGCATAACTTCCTGTGGCTTTGGAGGTTGGAATGTAGCCTTTTTTCCCTGAAAATAGGCCAGCAAGATCATGGTCATTGATATTTTAATGTGGTTGGCCTTTATCTGTTGTTTTGCTATTTAATTCTTTAAGTTTCCATCTTCACTTGCAGAAATTGTGTTTCCAGGAAGGCCTGGAAGCGGTGGTAATCCTATTGGAAAAACTTCCACTGGTCTTACTGATCCTTCAAATATCCACCGTGCAACTCCAAGCGCAATATGTGAGGGTGGAGTTCCAAATCATGAAGAGACATTGCATCCACTTGGTTTATTATGGTCAGAGCTTGAAGGCACTACCGGAAAGAGTGGTCCTATCTCAGATGTTCCTTTTAGAGGAACTGGCCAGGGTCAAGTTCTAAACCCTGGTGCTGCAAGGGTTGGGCCATTTGGTGCCAAGATGGACTCAACCTCTGCTGCGGAGACATGGACTGATGCTTATAGAAGAAATGCTGGATCTGAACACAACTTATATCAAGATGCTATGGATGCCAGCCGCTTATTGCACCAGGACCATGAAATGAGCCGGTTTGAGTTAGCAGAGAAGCTGTTTTCCCAACAACTTCAGCAACAGCATCCTCATAATTTGATGTCCTCTCATAATAGTCACTTAAATGAAGCTTTGATGGAACGTGGGGCAAATCATAATTCAATACACCAACCACAGTTGGCGAGTCAGGCTGGGCAGGATCTAGAACACTTTATGGTGCTTCAGCTGCAACAGCAGAGACAGTTACAGCTTCAACAACTGCAGCAACAGCAACAGCAACAGTACCATCAACAGCAAATGCTAATGAAAGAACAACAGTCCCTTGCTAGGCAGCTGGTTCTTGAACAATTATTGCAGAGTCAAGTACGGGATCCAAGTCACACGCAATCACGTCTTGATGCTATTAGGCATAACAGTGCTCTGGAGCAGGTGTTGATAAAGCAACAAATTCTGAGTGAACTGCAACAGCGTCCACATCTTCCTCCAAGACATGCTGAACCATCTATTGACCATCTCATTCAAGCAAAGTTTGGTCAAATGCCGCATCAAGGGCCTCAAAATGATTTAATGGAGCTCCTATCACGGGCAAAACATGGACAGTTGCACCCTTTAGAGCAACAAGTCCGTCAACAAGAACAAGCACATGAGAGGTTAAGACAACGTTTGGAAATGGAGGAAGATAGACAGATTGGTGCTGTCTGGCCTGTTGATGAAACTGGTCAGTATCTAAGAAATCCAGGTGTTGCTCGTCGAGCAAACTCCGGATTTGGTCCATTAGATATTTACCAACAGCAACAGATACCCCCTCCTGAAGAGCATGTTAGTCATCTGGAAAGGAATTTGTCAATGCAGGATAGACTTCAGCGGGGTCTCTATGACACTGGATTTATGCCCTTGGAACGGACGATGTCAGTACCTGGTGGTGGTCCTGGTGTTAATTTGGATGCCGTAAATCCTCTAGTACATGCACAAGGTTTAGAAATGCAAGATCCAAATTCAAGAATGCACTCAGCTGGTCATATGCCTGGTTTCTCTACTGGCATCCACTTGCAATCTTCTCACCGTCCTCTGTTTTCAAATCAATTTCATGCTCCAAATGTAGATACAATTGAAAATCATTGGTCCGAAAGAAATGGTCAGTTACCAGCTGATTGGATGGATACTAGGATGCAGCAACTACATCTTAATGGTGAGAGGCAAAGAAGAGATTTTGATGTCAAAAGGGCTTCTGAAGATCAAAGTATGTGGATGTCAGCTGGTGCGAATGATGACAGTTCAAAGCGATTACTTATGGAACTGCTCCAGCAAAAGTCTGGCCAGCAGTCAACTGAGCAAGCAGAAATGACCAGAGGGATTTTGTTTGAGAGGGGCTTACACTCTGGTCACTTTTCTGTGACAAATGCTTCAAACCGTTCGTTCAACCCTCTTTTGGACCAGGATACGAGTCTAAACCAAGCTTTTACTGTTGGGTCATATGGTTCTAATTCAGATTTGGCACCACAGAGAGATCATGTAAATGAGATTGCCGATAGTCTTGATGTTGGTGAGAGATTGCCCTTCAAATCTCATTCTGGAGCTTTAGCTGAAGCTCAACCTGTCTTTTCCAGCATCAATGATGCCTCTCAGGTGATTTACAAGATCCCAGACATACATCTTATATGTGTTGGCAATAAAGATACGCTCTTACATGTCACGATGGTTATCTGTAGGTACATTTAGAGGCTCGCGAAAGTATTGTTAGGCAAGCTGGTGTGACGACTGTAGAAGGGGAAATGCCAATTAACTTGCTTAGCAGGCACACTGCACTCGGGACTGGAGGTTTCTCTCTCTCTATATTGCATTGAATACTTATATGTGTGTCTGCTCGTATATCCTTTTATTAAAAGAAGTTTTATTGTTTGACAGATTGTAATGTTTTCAAATCGTCTTCACGTGGAAGTCTCGACTTCTTCAATGACAAGAGTGATAGAGGGGATTCGGCTATGGAGGAAATTCCTAAGGAACGGTATGTGCTATCTTCTGTTTCTTCCTGGAAAGGACTTATTTTTATGTATGTCATTCTGATGGGTTAGTTTGGGAATCAAGTAAAGTTTGTGCTTCAGTAGCTGCAACAATTTTATTCATATAAAATTCTTTGAAAGAGGAAATCACTACTTGTAATTCCTGGAGTGTAGAATTAATTGCCAAGATTCTATTACAAAAAGAATGTACTCTAATTATAAGGTTGGCTTACTAACAAAATTTTTTGCTTTAGAGTACCGAACATTTTAGTTATGATATTTCACTTGCCTACCATCTTCATTTTACTGATATTCTTACGTCGTATATGAGTATTTTTGTTTTTATCAGAGGAAGTATATTTTACGAAATCAGTACCAAGCTTGTACTGTGAGGAGTACAAAACAGTGTAGTATTGCAGATCTTCCCCTATTTCCTTATATTGTCCTAAAAATTCCGAAAGGTTTGTCAAGTTTTCTACCCTGCAGACCTTACACCCGTTGTAACCCGAGAAGATTGGCACTGTGATTACCACTAGGTTTTGGTCTTAGGAAAGGTGATGTTTTGGCACCAATTTGGATGTTCGAAAACTTTCTCTCATTCTGTATGTTTAGACAAATCACTGTCAGATATTGAATTTTTTTTTGTAGTTGTGTTTTAATCCTGTAAAACTGTGTTGTGCAAATATGTCTGATTTTAACTTTTACATGGTGCTACTTCTTCCTTGCTCTAAAAGTTTTGTTCCTCATCTTTTTCTTTTCAATGGTTAATTTCTTTTTGTGTAAGTCATGGAAGAGTCACTATTTTGTATATAGGACTAGCTCCTATCCCTCAATGAAGATTATGTTGTGATTTTGCTTTCCTGATATGCATCTGTATCTTGTTTCTATTTGGGTAGGATGGCTGTGACATCAAAAAGGCCAGATAACATCTTGCCGAAGCGTCCACCTGTCTTGCGCATTTCTTCAACCCAGGAGGGTCTATCGGAGATAAATTCTGATAGCCTTGCGAGAGGCAAAATTCCTTCAGATGGCATGGCTTCTGAAGGTAGGATGTCTTTCTCCTTTTTGTTGCTATCGCTGTCTTCTGATTGTGTCTTGATATTACTATATTTGCTAGCTATTTTGCACCTTGAAGATGTGAGGAATATATTACTCCCTCGTCCCAATTTATGTGACATTTTTTTTTGGTCTGTCCAAAAAATAATGATTCTTTTTATTTTTAGCAACACTTCACTTTAAACTTTCCGTTTTACCTAGAGTAAGATGATTTCTAGCCACACAAATGTCTGTAACTTATTTTGAGTCACATGTTTCAAAAGTCTTGTAAGAGTTACTGCCAATCCCGTTGCACCACACTCATTCTGTCCATCCTAATTGCTAACTCATATTTGTATCAATTCTGTCACTAGGGGGTAAGAGGGAAGCAGGAGGTAATGCGGCAAATCAAGTTCCTGGTGCTGTGACGTCTGTAAAGAAAGACGTGCGCTTTCGACGAACTGCATCTTGTAGTGATGCTGATGTTTCAGAGACATCATTCAGTGACATGCTTAAGAGTAATGCTAAGAAGCCAACAGCTCAGGAGGCACATGCATCAGAGGCATTGGATGCAACACAGTATGCCGCCCGTAGTGGTAAAAAGAAAGGAAAGAAAGGAAGACAAATTGATCCTGCTCTTCTTGGTTTCAAGGTTACAAGCAATCGCATCATGATGGGTGAGATACAACGGATAGAAGATTAGTTGCTGTACAGTTATAACTTGTGTCCCAATTTCTTCTGCTGTATATTTTCGAGTCATCTGTAAAATTATCAGAACACATTTTTTTTTACTCCATCCCATTTTGTGTAGGGATGGCTGTTGAGATGTAGTTAGTGTTAGGTAGTGTAGCCAATTAGTTGAGTTGAATCTTTATAGTAGAGCAGAGTAATATCCCAACAGAATATACCAATAAACTCTGAAAGTGTAAAGAAGGTGCTTGTCATGACCTTCCTACGTTCTCTACAAGTACAAGTGGGGGAGTAATTATGTTCATAAACTATTAACATTAGGCCTCAATTATGACTCCTTAGCTGTGGTTTCACTATTTACAATTCACGGCTGCACTTTGAGTTTTCTATACCTTGTACTCATTGTATTTTTTTCGCGTTTCTGAGTAAAAGAAATACAAAACAACATAACTAAGTAGAGTAAATCACTGATGAAATTAAGAGAGAATAACTTTGATCTTTTCATAAACACACAACAAAAGGGGAATGATAAAAGTAAATGTAAGAATAATAATGTAGGTTCACGATAATCGTCAAAATATAAATAAGTCAAAAAATTAGTAGCCACATAAGAAAGGATATTACAATTATTTAAACACTATTCTATTTCTCGATTATTACAACGACCTGAACAATGAATAAAGTAAACCGTTATATATATGTATATATATACTAGTTTTGACGCACGTGCGTTGCACGTGAATATCAAACCATGTACACTATTTTTAAAAATAATGTAAATATTATTAAATAAAAAAATCAAGTAAACAATTATAAAATGAATGATAAAGTATAAGTTCCTATGAAAAGTGGAGGTAAACTTTCTAATGATTATTCCTGAAAGTTAGTCACTCTTAAAATTTCTTAGTTACACCTCTTAAATACACTTTCTCCTCCCTACCCCATAGTGCACTACTTAGTTATTCTTGTATTGATGGAGTTCTTACTTTTAATATAATATAATATAAATAAATATTGATATAAAATATAGAATATATACTAAATTGAATGTATTTAGTTGAAGTATTATATTAATTTAACATTCATGTTAGGGAGTGTTCAAATTTCATTGAACTTTGAGATTGTCAACTGTAAATCAAACTTGAGTCTAAAAAGAGAAAAATAGAAAACATAAAAAAATCATAGTTTAAAAATGTGAGAAAACCTCTCCATTTATAGTTAACAAAGGGTAGTATGAGCATGCATATATTGTTTCTTATCATAAAAGTTACAACCTTTCGGAAAGGTCACAACTCCTCGAAAAAGTCGTAATAACCATTCAATGTGAAATAGTGTCTTCTTTTAATATAATATAATATAATATAAAATAGAAAATATATGTTAAAAAGGTGTTTTAAGAACAACAAAGAAGCTCATTTTGAACTACATAATGCATTTATGGGAGCACCGTAGTGATCTTGAAAGTTGAATATTTATGTAGGATTTAAAATAAAATTTTCAATTATGTAATGTTTATTTAATTGTATTTCATTAATGATTTCACTTTTATTTGTATTATCCATTATTATGTATAATGTATAATATTTTCTAGCAATTTATATTATTAAAAAAATTATGGTATAAAATAATTTTATATTAAACGACTATAAAAGAAAATAATATGAATTATATATGGTGAATGTTTTAGAAAGAATTTGTTTTATGAAATAAAAAAATATAAATGAAATAAGAAAATAATAATATAATAATGAAGAGAGAGAAAAATATTCCTTTTTGATGTGTTGGGTTAGAGTTGATTTACACTAAAATAGTGCTAACACCAAATTTGATGTAAAATTTGGTGTTTGGATTGGAGATGCCCTAAAGATAACACTAAATTCCGTTGTGTGCATATATATATATATATATATTATTTAAAATCTAATAAGATACTCAGTAAATGGCAGAGTTGTTGTAGATTAGTAAATATATATAGTATGTACAAAATACAAATATATATAGGGGCATGCTATAGCACTTATGCTGCTTCTCCAATTAAAAGCATACTGTTTCTTTGACATCAATACCCCAACATTCTCTCAGATCATATGTCCTAATTTCCGCTGTTCCTGTCCCTTACCTTCCAAAATTAGCAATATAATTGTTGTATAACACTCGTAGAGTAGAAAAAAAGTATAGAGAAAAGGAAAATGTATATTCGAGTTCAGGGCCGTCTCAATAAGTTTGAGGGCTTAAAATCAAATTTCATAGAGAAACTTTATTTTTTTAGTTATCATATGTAAATTGAATAACTATAACATACTCAATGTAATTTTACAAGTGAAGTCTCGAGAAGGTAGGATGTACACATGCAGACCTTATAAAGTAAGATTAATGTAAACAATAAAAAGTTTCAATGAAAAGATATAACATAAAACCGTAGAATAATAAAACCTGACCCATAAATTTAAAAAGTTTTTATAAACACACAACAATATATTTTTCATAATGCAAAAGGTTTGACCGTTTGATAGACTTTAGAATATTCAATAATGAGAAAATAAAAATAGAAGGGAAAATAAAAAAAGGTAAATATAAGAATAGTAAAGCGGATTCATGATACTCACCAAGATATTAAAAAGTCAACAAAATAAATAGCCACGTAATAAAGGATGTTGCAATTAACTAAACTTAGAAATATAAATAAAAAGGATCAACATTAATTAGAGGTGGTTTTAATTTCTTGATTATATCTACAAAACAAGGATTGGCATGACTCATGAGATCAAACTACTAGCTAACATTGACACATTATACCAACTCTAACATACTTAATTAGCTACAAAAAACTTAAAAAGTACATTACTTAAAGAAACCAAAATTAAAAATGGAGGAACAGTCAGTCCGTCCGTCCGTCCGTCCATCCATCTATCCATTAACCTAATTAACAAACTCTTCTAAACTGTTAACAAATTAAAGCCATAATGCTCCAGCTTCCTTAAGAAGTGGAACCAAAGTACCATTAATATGAGAAGCCATAACTCTATCCATTGCTCCAATTAATTTTCCACCAATAAAGACAACAGGTACTGCAGGTGAGTTCCCTAATAGCCTTGAAAGTGCCCTCTCCATCTCTTTACCTTTAGGATCTTGGTCTAATTCGTAAACAGTTGGATGTACTCCCATTCCACAAAAGAGCCTTTTCACTGCATGACACATACAACATGTACTCATACTAAATATCACCACAGCACTTCCTGATGCCAGCCTTACTACCCTCTCTAATGGATCTGACGACGACGATGCACGCCTTGTTGTTGCTATGTTGTGGTAGTAAGATGACGATTCTGCTGCTTGATACATTGTTGTTTGAAAGATATGATGAATGAATACTTCTTGATATGTTTTTCAAGAAGAAGTAGAGAAAGAGAATGTTGATGTTGGAATTGTGAAGTTGATGAGGGGTATATATAGGTGTTTTTGGCTCATGAATAAAGGGGTATTTGTCTGTTTATTGTCGTTAAAGTGTGCGTGGGAATTTAAAACTAAGGTGTAGTAGTAATAAATATTGAAGTAATGTTTCTTTAATGAGATGTAAGCATTTGTAATGCTTTTATAAAAAAACATAAGTGCGAGAATTTAATAGAAGAGGCAAATGTGTCAGCGGAGAGAGGCGGCTATGGTGTTTATGTGTCGCAACACAATAAAAGACTTTACTCTCAATTACTACTACTCTCTTACAATTACGATGATGTCGATTAATAATAAAAAAGTATTTATCGTTCTATGACAATTTTTATCGATCTCTTAGTAATTATAATATTGAAATTATATGTGTGCATGTTTAGTTCTAGACTCGTGGATGTTTACTTCTTTTAATATAAAATTACTACAAATCACATAGTATAAGTGCACAACTTTTTAAACATGATATTTAAAACATTAATGAGAAAAAATAAAATTAATACTATTATTAAAAAAAAAACTCTCAGTTTGAAGAAAAAATAATTTAAAAACGTAAAAGAAATTAAGACTAAAAGTTAAATATAGAAAGAAAATAAAAAGAGAAGAAAATATGTAAATAGTGAGAATCAAACCCTCAACCTCCCTAAACACAAGGGCTTCAAACTAGCCGCAGAACCAAAACACCCAATAGGAGGCTTGTTTATTCGGTGCTGAAAGTTTAATATAGTCAAATATTGAAGAAATTACTATATATAAAAATAATTTTAGGTCAAAGTTAAATATACAATGCATATTATTTTTAATACACCAAATTAAATAATGTATAAGAAATAATTTATACATAATTAATATAAATATTACACTATTTAACATTATATTTATATATTCTACGAAAAAAACCCTAAGATATGGGTTATACTACATTAACTCTACTTACAACACAAGGAGACAAGTAGTACATGCTTTTTGAAGGATATCCAAGTAGAAATGGATACTATAGTAAACGGCTGGTTGCGTCCTTGTTGTCGGGTAAGACATTAAATTTTACCCTAATAAATTTAATTTAATTTGATGCCTTGTTCCCTCCTAGCTACTTAATGCTCATTTATTTATTACACCACCATTTCTCATATAATGATTCTCCATTCTTTTAATGCTAAGTCCGACATGTATCGCAGGTTGCTTCATCATCAACCGTCTTTGGATTTTGTTACTTACTCTTCATCCAACCACCTAATTAACTATTGAATTCTGAAAAAAAGGTTAAGTTTTGCTTTTTATGTTTTTTTTTTTCACTTCTGGCTTACGTTTTTCTCCAACCAAAGGAGAAGTCTCCTCTTAAAAAGGAGATGTGAACAGTTACTAACTCTTAACTGTTCCATCTTCTTTTTTAAAAATTAATTAATTAATTTTCAAAAATTAAATAAAATCGGATCGGGTCGATCTACATGGGGGATTCACGATCCAAAAAAACTTGCACCTCCCACTTCACACAAGGTGAACAAGACCCAAGTCAATATGACATCAATTAGACACACAATTTATACGACAAATAATATGTGCGACCTGTAAGCATCAAGACTTACCTTCAAGGTTTTTCAAGCCCTACATAGGAATCCAATCACATGTGGAAAGAATTCACTACTAATATAAGGATACTGTTACTGAGAATACCCTAGACTTCATTCACTACTTCAGTAGTTACTTATTCGATCCCCCATCCTCTTAAGGAGATGAACTCGAATTCATGTTTAACTTTATATACACAATTACACCCAAGTGTAATAGTTGGCTTGTGTATACAAGTTAAATTGTTCATTTTAATCATCTTCCCTTTCTAATTGAATCTATCTGTTCCATATCAACTGTTTTCCTAGACATGCACTGCATTGCCGAATCACTCATGACTACTAGTAACATGCTAAAGTAGCAACACTAATCGAAACTTCAAGAAACAACAAAAGATCAAAGGGTATTTCAATAAAAAATTATTTTAACTTTTCAGGGTCTCACACAACGAAGAAGCAGATAATCATTCTTTCATTAACTCATTGATCGCTTAACACAAGTGTTATGAAACACGTGCTACGATGTTTATACCTTATATTGGTGCATATGTCTTATGCTTTTAGTTATCCAACATCGTACAGACCTTAGTCCAAGTACCTCTAGGTGTTTAACCATAGTTTCTCTCTTTAGTGATCTTCAAATTCATTTTCTCAGAGAAACTCTTGTCTGGTTTATAAAACAAGTCATAATATAGTAGTGAAAATCATCTTTTCACGTTCTCTGATGTAAGAGGCGATTGCTCATGTGAGAGAGTCAATCTCTCGACTTGTTCGACACTCTTTATTTCTAAAACATTATCACATGCATATGAGATATGAATAAATTCAATAGTTTTATATTGCTGAAAAAAATTACAACAACCAAGTTGTTTTACAATACATAAATATTATCATATCCTACGCAAAACTAGAGCCTTAACATGTTTCTCAAACAAGTCTCTAGATATTACCGTTGTAAAAGGATCAACTATCATTTCGTGAGTAGGAATGTATTGTAAACTTATTTCTTCACTTGCTACTATGTCTCTTACAAAGTTATACTTGATGTCAAAGTGTTTGATTTTAATGTGATACTTAGGATCCTTCGTGTATGCGATAGCCGCTTGACTGTCACAATATAAAATCATGGGAACCTTAGAATTCTTTGCAACATTCAAATGCTCGAAGAATATCCTTAACTAAACAACTTCTTGTACAACAGACGCAAAAGTCAGGAATTCAGATTTCATGGTTGAAAGAGTTGTGCAAGTTTGTTTCTTACTTTTCCATGAAATAGCACCACCATTAAGTAAGAACGCATAATCAGAGGTTGATTTTCTATCACACCGGTCACCAACCCAATCAACATATGTATAACCTCTTATGAATAAATCAGATCCACTATAACATAGTGAATGATCCGCAGTTTTCTTCAGGTATCAGAATATTCTTTATACTGCTTTTCAATGATCTCTTCCAGGATTGGATTGATACACGCTAACTAGACTCATGGCATAACAATATTTTTAATGAGTACACATCATAACATACATCAAACTCCCGACAACACTAGAATATGAAACTCGAGACATATCTTCATTTTCTTTTTCAGTCTTTGGACACATTTCAAGGATTAAAGTTTCACCCCTTGCTACAGGAGTATTCATGGATTTGCAACTATTCATTCTAAAGTGTTCAAATATTTTCTTTATGTATGTTTCTTGAGATAAACTCAAAAATTTCTTGGAACGGTCTTTTTGGATCTTAACACCCAATATATAGTCTGCTTCACACATATCTTTATATCAAATAATTTTGAAATTCATGATTTGACAGTTTTCACATTCTCCAAATTATTTCCAGCTAATAAAATACCATTTACATAAAGAGAAAAAAATATAATTTTTTTTGAATTTTTTCACATAGGAGTAATGGTCTTCATTGATCATGGTGAAATCAAATGACATCACCTCCTTATAAAATCTCAGGTACCACTGCCTTGAAGATTGCTTTAGGTCATAAATTGATCTTTTCAATTTACAAACTTTCTTTTCTTGGCCTTTATAATGAAATATACTGATTGTTCCATGTAGATTTCTTCGTTTAATTCTCCATTGAGAAAAGCCATATTCACTCATCCATTTAGTGTAATTCTAGATGTAAACGCGCTACAATAACTAAAAGTAATCGTATGGAGGTAAACTTCACAACTGGTGAAAAAATTTCCTCATAGTTTATTCAAACTTCATGAGTAAAACCTTTTGCCACCAGTCGTGCTTTGTGTCTTTCTATTGACCCATCTGATTTGTGTTTAACTTTAAAAATTCGTTTATTCTCAATAGCTTTGCGTTACTTAGGAAGGTCAACTAGATCCCAAACTTTGTTGGTTTTCATGAACTCTAATTCATCTTTCATCGCTTTTAACCATTCATCTTTTTTAGAACTCGATTGTGATTGCAATGACCATATTGTACTTCGACTTTCAAGTACACATAGTCTAGAAAACATGAGTACCGTTAAATAATAAATAAATTAAAGTAAAGTATACTAAATTCGTTAAACATTGTCTGTCGTATCCTGTTTGGAATCTCGCCCCAAGAGTAATATGGCTCAGTAAAAAGCCTCCTAACACTTTCTGTAGAGCCCTACTTACATCCTTCGAAGGATGCCACCTACAAGACACATAATAAACATGTTAGTTCATGAATAATATATTAATGTAAAAGAAATAAATAAAATAAAGTAATTAATAGATAACAAAACAAACTAGCGATACTCCATTCGGCTCAATCATGACTCTACCAAGCCTGTCTCTCTGCCCAACTGCTAGCTCAAGCATCTCATAAGGTGTAGCAATAGGTAAAGGTGAATGTGATACTTCAGGATGCACATAATGCTGAGTAAAAGGAGGAGTAGTATCCATAACATTTGACGCACTACTGAAATCTCTAAGTCTCATGCCAAATAGGTTAGAAGTATTTGTGGAAGATGAAGATGGAGATGGAGTACCATCTGATATCAAATTTACCGATAAGGGATGTGCTCGATGATAAGCCTATGTAGGTAGGACATTGTAGCAACGTAGAGGCAAGGACTGCGAAGAAGAAGAAGAAGCACCACACGATTGACAATACTGAGTATGATATGTTAAGGGATCCTCAGTTTCAAATGGATCAACATATATATATATATATATCAGTATTACGCGAATTCGATGTAGAAGAAATAAATTTTGGGATATCCTCAACATCTATAGGCCTCCTAGGTTTATTCTTTTTAGCCTTATGAGGCTGGCTAACCCCAAGATGATCACGAGATCTATTAACATCATCACCCGATGATATCTATATGCAAATTTACATTACAATATCTAAAAATCATAAATTAAACAAAATTAGTATTAGCAAAAACAAAATTAGTATTAGCAAAATAAATTTAACTTACATATACTAGCTATAGTCTATCATTCTGCCACTCTTCCTCCTCACTTTTTTTTTACAAATGACTTTTTTTTTATAAATTCAAATGTTGGACCATCTCTTTCATTTAAAGAAATAAAACCAAGTTCATAAAAATAAATACAAAAGAAGCAAAAAAGGAAACAAATTAAAAAAGCTAAGGAAAAGAAAATAGGATAGAGCTGAGGAACCCTCATTTTCTTCCTTGACAACTGCAGATTATGAGAGTAAATCCGGTAGTCATCGAGACCAGCAACTCCAACCGCTTTTCATTTGCATAAAGTGAGACGTGAAATGCTATAAAGCTTAAGCGGTATCCACCTGGCGTTCAACGTTCTCACAAACGCAAAGTATTCGACTTGATGAAGACCTTTTCAACTTGTAACACTCGTCCAACTTGTTTGCAAGTTAAAGATCAAATTAAAGAGCTTTACACCTTGACACAGTTATTATAAATAGATTTAACTAATAAATTCCTAAATTGTATAGTCTGAGCTACGAGAAGCTAATACAACTACAACAATTAAGAAGCTTATTAGGTGAACCTCTTCAATTCTGCAACATTTAGTGCACGTGAAATCAATTTCTTGACTAATTCAATTGTGGTTCAAGCTAATGTTCCACGATTATGATACCCTCTTTGCATAAATGTTAATGTAGGCCTGATATTCATTTTCCTTTCCTCTGATGCATGCATCCATTTCTGTCAACTATTTAACCCTTCTCTGTGTAAAGGTTTCTGGTTTAGATATTGAAGTTTGAATTTTGACACTTCTTTATCCTGAGATTTGGTTTGCCTTGTTTGTCACCTTGTAGTATTACTTTAGCTTATCCTGGTAGGTCTTGTATTGAAATAAACTAAAATTCTATTTGTACCTGTAAAACTGAAGATATAGTTAGTTAAAAGATCAGCCAGTTTGTTTCCCTCTCTGAAATTGTGTCTCACCAGCACTTCCTTTTCCTTCAAAACATCCATAATGCACTTCGTGTCCATTGATATTCCCCAAGGGATTTCCCATATTCCTTCAAAGACTTTCTTAATTATAAGAGAGTCTATTTCCATCACAAGAGGAAGATAATTTTTCTACATACAATATAGTAATCCACTTCTGAAAGCTTTCACTTCAGCTTCTAAACCATTGCAAAATGTCACACAAGTAGCTTTTGCATAGACCAAATCCCTATGGATGTTCCTCACACAAAAAGCCTTAGAGCTGAGTGATAAGTGATCTCTACTAGAACCATCAGTGTTGCATTTAGATATCCAGTAGCAGGATAGGACCACCTTACTACTTTACAAGAGATAATTGGGGTATACTCTTCAAAAAAATTGACAATCCAAGGCCAAGAGTTTGGGATATTAGATAGCCAAGGATATCTATTTATAACAAATAAATGAATATTCATGTTGACTTCTCTAATCATAGCAAACCTGGATAATTTTTCACCATTTATAAGAACATTTCTTCTTGTACAAATCTATCAGAAGATAAATATTGAAACTGGATTAAAAAGAGGTCTCAGTTTAACATTACAATCAACACCCCCACCATTTATCAAGTGTTTGTTTCAGCTGCATATAAGGTCCATGTATTACTGCAGCTCCTGATAGAGTTCTCCTTAGAAAATTAGCATCAGAGCATGCTACAACCAAATGATCAAAAGTTTCTGACATAGAGTAGTTATAACAAACACAGACAACTGAATCAACAATTTTGCACCTAACTAATACCTCTCCAATGAGGATTATTTTAAACCACATTCTACATAAAAAGAAATGAAACTCTGAAAGGAATTCCTTTTTTTGAGATGATCATAATATCCGACTGATTGTCCTTTCTTAGTCTCAACAATTCTCGGGCACTTCCAAAAGTGAAGTTTCCTTAACTGTTGGGCATCCATCATGGTTTGTCCCTTTCATCAGATGCTAGACCAGTACCCAAATTAGTACTCACATGATCACATACCTCTCCTTCAACCATCTCCCTTGTCATATTCATATTCTAACCATCAATGGTCATACCATGATTAACTTCTGCAAAATCATCAACAATTGTATGAAACAGATGTATAACATAGTGCAGCACCCCAAGTTGAGTCCAATTGTCATGCCACAGGCTAGCATGATCCCTTCTAGGGTCCCACCATATTTCCTAGTCAATATTATTTCTTGCTTGAAGCATCAACTTCTAAAATTGAGACCCACCTTTCCATTCTACAGTTAGTGGTCCATGCCTCTTACAACATTTATTTCATACGAAATTGAACACAAAATATTTTTAGTTTTGAAGTTCTACAACAAACAGGGCCTTAGACAAATCAAATAAGGGCCTAAATCCCAAGATCTCCTTCTTATTTAGGTACACAAATGTCATCCCAGGAAATCCAATGTTTTGCCCTCCCCCCCCCCCCCTCTTCGTTGAAATTCCATAAAAACTTAGCAAAGATTCTATGGATGTCATATATGTTGCATTTAGGAGGAACCATAACAGACAATAGATATATGGTAATACTTTGCAGTACATACTTAATAAGGATTGCCTTACTCTCAAAGGATAACAATTTGTCTTTCCGAACTTGAAATTTATTCTGGATCTTCTTAATCAAATCTGTAAAATCAACTTTCCTTTTCTTAACATGCCCAATAAGGCACCTAAGATACATTAAAGAAAATTTACCTCTTAAAAAATCAGTAGTGTCTTCCACCACCTTCACAAATTCATTTGCAACCTTGTTAGATAGGTAGAATAAACTCTTCCCCTTGTTGATTTTCTTACTAAATTGTACTTCATATTCCCACAACACCTTCATAATTAAAGCCAAAGGCTTCTACTTTTCAGATGAGAATATAATGGTAATGAAAATTAGATATCCTTATCTCTTTTCCTCCGATTCAGTTCCATTCCAAGGTATTAACTCTTTCTAAGGTACTCATTCAATTCAGTCACTCCTTTAATATTTTGAGTTCATGAGTTTTATGTGTGTTTTGCATTAAATGTGCCTGTTAAACCTTTCCATACCCTTTTCATGCTCAGTTTAACTGTCATTCAAGGACGAATAATCTCAAGGGATAGATATTGTAACACCCTGAAAAATTTCTAAGCTAAGACCTAAATCATTCTTCATTTGCGTATAAGGTCATATTATATGATTCATAAATATTGGTTAGGTATTAAGATCAATTCTTTAGTGTGGAAATAGATTTGGAAAGAAATTAAGCTCATATGAATCCCCTAGCACAAAGTTGAGTTGAAAGCTTCTTTACTGATTGAGTTTTGATATAAAATTCTACTTAGATCAACTTCAAACGTTCATATCTCTAAGCATATAGTGAATTAGGTGACCCATGATATATCTAATTAAAGGTGTATGAGTCTTCTTTCCAACGCCACCAAGTTTTCCTTATTTATAGTTCAGAGCAAATAGTTATGGTTAAATGTCCGGGCTGAGAAATTCGACGAGGACACCTGCTCATTTGGCGACTCGCCGAATGGATTGGCGAATCATCGAATTAGCCCACTGAAATGTCCTAAAAACCTTAAGTCTCTGTCTATTTTTGATATCTAAAGCCCTATTTGATGACCCACTGAATATTTTAGCGAAGGGACCTTCAGATCGCCGATTTGGCTGATGGGATTCATTAAAAATGTTGTTTTCTTTGATTTGTATGGACTTATTACGTTCCCAGAAGGATATTATTGAACTTTTACCTTCAATTAACTTCCCTAAGTATGTATCATAGCCTAATAACCTCCTCATTCACGCCTAACCCTCAGATAAATTGAATTCACACGTTTTAAGTTCTCTCAAAGAAGAAGCTAAGGTTCTTCAGCTTCAAGCTCCAGGTTTCAAGTCATCCCCAACTTCTTAGGTATGTAAGGCTATTCATACTGTTGAACTAAGTTCATCTTCACACCCTACATCTCAATTCAGTAAGTAGCAAGTTGAATCTAGGGTTCTGTCCTCAATTTTATGAATTTCTATGTTATGAGATTGTGATACCTTATGCATTGAAATTCTTGAATTAATTTAAGTTCTTTATTTGGTATAGAAAATTGAATTATATCTCTTGATTAAAATAAGGATCTATGTGATACATATTTAGTACTTATGTTTATATATAGTATGTAAAACCAAACTTAATTGAAATTGCACTTTATGGGAAGTCCTTGAAATCTTGCAGTTTCAACTGCAAAATTGATTAACGTTTTACAATGGTTGAAAAAAAATCAAAGGGTTATTTGAAAGCCACTTGATAATTGAAATTCATGTAATTACTAGAATATGTTATAAAATATTATAGTGTGGATGTCCACTACATCAAGAAGTTACTCTCACCCATTATCTCCATTACTTTCCTCCATTATAAAAATAACCATAACCTCCAACTTTATAACCATTATTCTTGTAACCTTTCACTTCCATAACCTCCCCCATTATATTCATGTTAATGTCATGTTTATGACTAACCTTTTGTATACCTCTATGTTACAGTATAAATAGAGGCATAAGGGTTCATATTGCAGACACTTGAAGATTTGGTGTACACTTGAAAGAAAGAAAGTTATCTCATATTGTTCGTCTTGTCTTATATTCTTCTTGTATTCATCTTTATATTGTTCTTTTGTTCTTTTGTTCTTAAGTTTTACAACACGTTATCAGCACGGATGTTCTACCATTGCAGGATTGAAGCAATGTAAATAAAAGAAGGTAAAATAATTGTGTTTATTTTTCTCTCGGGAATAAGGTAAATTATTGTGGAATCTATTTTATATTTTACTTGTGAACAAGGTGAATGATTAATATTATTGTTACTGTGCATTTTTTTTACCTATGACTATATATACTTTCTTTAGTGTGTGAAATATTTTGGGTTCACATGGAAATCGAAAAATGGGTGGTGGTAGTGAGCAATTTTATTTTAGTGTATTTGAAATTATTATTCTCTTAGTGTGCAATTGATTCTTTGATTTATAATGGTAATTCACTAGCTTAATTATTGTACACCAAACAAAATATAATATAATGCTATATGTAACTCTCTGTTTTGACAAGTTTAAGATATTAGTACACACTTTGTTGAGAATATTTTTATTGTGTTTCTTTTGTTCTATATTTGTTTGTGCATGTTAATCACAAAGTGGCAATATTTTTTTAAGGCTCAATGGTGAGTCCTATTATATTTGGCTTATTCTGTCATTGATTAAGGGTAAGACGAAGGATTCAAGTCATATCACACCAAGAGGGTAATACATCGGGTGAGAGTCCTGGTGCATCATGATAATAAAATGTTGGGTTGGGTCCCAACAAATAATGACCTAAAATGCCTTCTTATGGGTAAGACTTTGGGTTCAAGTCCTAACGTTATATAATGACGATGTAATGATGACTGAGCAAATTGATATGCTCTTGATAAGAGTATTGAAATTTGTCCAATTTATTTGCTCCATTCTCTTATGTGAATATGGTAACATGACATAATGTGTCTGAAAATGACAAGTGGTTAAATGTATGAATATGAGTGTGGTAAAATATTAATGGTCAATTGTGGTAATTAAAAGAAAAAACATTATGGGTTCTTAAGATGGTCCTTCAAATGTGAAGGTAATTTTTGGCCATCAAAATGGTATGAAAGGTTATTGGGCATATTGGGTTGGTGCAACCCAATTTGAAAGTTTTGTATATCCTCCATCAAAATAAAGAAATATAAAGTGGTAGTACATTTAGTACTTTTAAAGTGATGTTGAGGTGGGTCAAATAAATTTGATAATGTCAAAGTATGACTAATAAAAACTTATGGAGCATGTACAAATGGTTATGGTCATTTCTTGAAGAGAATCTGACTTGTGTTCGTATAGATAAGGACATGTTCATGTATGGTTGGATAAATGCCACATCTCACCTCTACGTGAGGTTTGAGATATTAAAAAAATATTTTGACATAAATGGTCATTTTGGTCATATACTTTGAGTACTACACAAATATTGTGGTATGTCTTATTATGAACTATTGGGGGACAAAAGAAAGAAATAATTCTTTTCTATCAAGGTTGTGGTCATGACCAAAATAAATGTTGTTGTGTGACAGCACAAATTTGTCATTGGTTGTCAAGAAATAAGTCTTGCATGTAATAATTTTAACCATGAAAATAATAATAATTTTCTCATTGAAGGAGATGGTCACCATAAGAATGGTGTTGTGAAATTTGTCAAAGAGGGTTATGAATATTTACATAAAAGGTTACCCGCCTTTCTCTTGTTTGTTGTATACAAATATAAGCATGATGATGGAATCACATGCAAAAGTAAACTAGAAGTTTACTAGAATAAATATTAGTTGACATAATCGGTTGACCATTTCGGTTCAAATGTGATGCAAAAGAATTGAGAATTCATGTGGTTATATGTTGAAGAAATAAAAGATTCTTCAAGAATTCTCATGTGTTGCTTGTTCTCATGATAAAATGATCATTGTACCAGCTAAGGTTGTGATTGTATCCCCTAAAATTATTTGAAACATATAAAAAGGTGAATATGGACCCGTTCACCTGCCATGTGGACCGCTTACTATTATGATTTAATAGATGCATCTATAGTATGGTCACATGTGCATTTGTATCAACTTACAAATTGGTTTTTGTAAGGTTGTTAGCTCAAATTGTTAAATTAAGAGCACAGTTCCAAACTATAAAATTATGATTATAATACTGGTTGGTTTAGCAGAAATTGTTTGTCTCTAATTATAGCTAGACCATTGATTATGAGAACAAATCTCTCAAATAAAATTTAGTATGAGATGAGTTTATTTAACATGTATTCATGAAGCCAACAAGGTTCTCCCATCACAATTGGTTCAGGATCAAGAACCAAATAATTTCCATCTAAAAATTTGATGTGTACACATATGATTTTATTGCTCCACCACGCACAAAGATGGATCCCCAAATGAGGTTGGGGGTAAATGTTAGATTTCCTAACATTAGGGGAAGATATGTTTAGCAACTGAAAATTATGTGTGACCCAATATTTTAATTAAGCTGCAAATGCTCCAATAAATAGTCCTTGAAGGACAGAGTCTATGGTACGCCAGAAGCGTGATAGACCCATCGATTCCAAATGTAAAACTCCTTGAGGAAGGAGGAGCAAATTATCAAAATGGTCATGATAATGAGGTAAGTGCTTTGAAAGAGCACTATGACATAACACTTCATAAAACCTTGGCAAAGGTTCAGGTACCTGAAAATGATGAAAAATGAAGAGATCTCGATAAGTTATGTCGTATTGGAATCGATATCAAAATGACCGTCGACAGTATCTTTGATATGAAGTAGCACTCAATGCTATAAATGGTTACGAGGATCTTAAATTTGAATCTGTCATATAGTGTGGACAGATATATGATTGGCACTATTTAATTATATTTTGTTTCACTTAGAAAAGTGATGTTTTTGATCTTATAATTCATAGATAAAAATATAATGTCAGTGTGGTACAAATGAATCATTGTGTGAAAGTATAACCGTAAGATATAAAGTGCAGTTTGTGCCTCGGAGCATAAAGGGTTTTCACAAAAATCCTGACATTATTAAATGGAGATATATTCTCCAATGGTGGATAAAATGAGACTTGTTTCAGTCTGGCAATACATGAAATACTTGAATATGTATAATGAATGATTATTATGTCTAACTAGACGATGAGGGTTATATGAAAATCCTTGAATGATTTAAAAGGTCTTAAAGCAATTCCATTGAGTACCCAATGGTTTTGAGATTAATTAACACAAAGAAAGAATCTTTTTGATCTCATGAAACTGATTTAAAATGTCATGTATTAGTGCAATTGGTGCAGTTACAGATTGTTGGTTATGCAAATGCTAGAAGATTATTTGATATACATAACGAAAGTTATGTGAAAGGATCGTCATATTATTATTCAAATTATGACAAGAAACTAACAAAGCAAGTGACTCAACACATAGAAGATGTGTGATTTTCTTTCAGAAGAAAAGACGAGCTTCAATAAAATTGAAATGATCAATCCCCGAGTCAGAAATGATTGATTATGTGGATGTATAATATTTATTTGATCTGCATAAAGCTCGATCACAAATGGACTATTTATTTACATATGGAGACACAACAATATCTTAGAAATTCAAAGAATCACATTAGTAACCACTTCTTCAAATCATGAAAAAATAATATTGATCTATGAATTAAGTCGGGAGTGTGTTTGGTTGGAATAATGATCTATCATATTCAGAAAATATTTGATTTTCTTTTGAAAAGGATATTCCAGCCACCATATACGAAAATAATATATAGCTCAATTGAAGGGAGGATACAATCAAAGGAGATCGGACAAAGCATATTTCACCAAAAGTCTTTTTCACACACGATCTTCAACAAAATGGTGAGATAGACGTTCAAAGACCCATTCAAGTGATAATCTTGTAAACTTATTCACTAAGGATTGCCAACATCAATATTTGAGAAGTTGTGATGTAAGATTGGAATGCATCGTCTCCGAGATATCAAGTAAAGTTTTTATCAGGGGGAGAAAAATACGCGTTGTACTCTTTTCCTTAACCATGGTTTTATCCCAATTGGATTTTCCTAGTAAGGTTTTTAACGAGGCAACATTCAAAGCGTATTAAAAGATATGTGTACTTTGTTTCCTTCACTAGGATTTTTTTCCACAGAGTTTTTTCCTAGTAAGGTTTTAACGAGACATATTATCTATGGACATCCAAGGCGGAGTGTTATAAAATATTATAGTGTGGATGTCCACTACACCAAGAAGTTACTCTCACCCATTATCTCCATTACTTTCCTCTATTATGAAGATAACCATAACCTCCATAAGCTCCAACTTTATAACCATTATTCTTGTAACCTTTCACTTTTATAACCTCCTCCATTATATTCATGTTAATGACTAACCTTTTGTATGCCTCTATGTTACACTATAAATAGAGGCATAAGAGTTCATATTGTAGAACTTGAAGATTTGGTGTACACTTGAAAGAAAGAAAGTTATCTCATATTGTTCCTCTTGTCTTATATCCTTCTTGTGTTCATCTTTATATTGTTCTTTTGTTCTTAAGTTTTACAACATAATAGTAATTATACAATTAATAATTTTACAATATAGTAATTATGATGATATGTCTCTTTGTCATAATGTAAGTATAATAAAATTACAAGCTATTGTTTGATCACAAAAGTCTAATTATATAGTTAAATTAAATTTTAAAATAAAAGTTAATTATACAAAAATAGAAATTAATATTTGACAAATACGTGCTTTTATAAATAATATTTTAATTAAATAGGTGAGACTAGTCATATTAATTTTTAGACTAGAGGTGAGAGTAGTTATATACTCGGGTAATGCTAAATGGCCAGAAAAATTTGGTCAGAATTTGGCCAAAAGTGTATAATATCCTTATTTCAATTTTTACATTTATTCCCTCATACTTTTCCCTCCAAAACAAAAGTAATTTTTTTCTATTTCTCAAACTCCTTGAACTACTAAAATACAAAATCTTTGGCTATCAAAGGAAATAAAAGTGTTTTTGTGTATATTTTCTTTATGTATGTATAGTTCATTCGATTTATTTTTAAAAATACATATTGTTCAGTCAATTAAAAAAATTGTACGCTTTAGTTAAAAAAATATTTTTGTAGTTTCGTTTTTATACATTAATATTTTTTTCATTACTATACCATACAAATTATGTTCTATATATATATATATATATATATATATATACGCTTTAGTTAAAAAAATATTTTTCTAGTTTCGTTTTTATACATTAATATATTTTTCATTACTATACCATACAAATTATGTTCTACATATATATATATATAACCTACACTCCTTCCTCTACCCCTTCCCCGAATTCAATTATGTACACAATGTACCAATGCATACCTTTGAAAAATTATTTTTTTCGCTTAAAATAAATGTCTTTATTGAAGAAGACAATTAAATTTCTCATTAATAATAACTACAAATGACTAGCTTATCTACTTAAGATTATACTTAATTATTTTGTAATACAAATTTAGTAAAATATAGTAATTAAGCGTATATTCAAAAAATTATAATTGAATTTTTCTTTAAATATAAATAACTAAATAGATTAGTCTATATAATGGATGTTTTTCAAGAGAAAAATAATATAATTTTGGAAATTAGATATTTATTTAAAAAAATAACTGACGATAAGACTTTTGTAACTTTTAATAACACGTTAATTTTTTATATTATAATCATTCCAAACAAGAATTAACATATGTAGAAATTGGTAAAATTATTTCACTAAATTTAACCATGAATAAAAAATTCAGGTACTCATATAATACTAATTAAGAGGATGGTTCAAAACAAATAAATAAAAGATCACTCAATACCTAATGATCAATTATAATACTTTAAAATGGATTTATTTTATGTAGGATACTTAAATTACAATATGTTTAATGTATGCAAATGTAACGACTTGTTTCCGTCGTTATGGAAAAGCCAATGGGAAAAGAATTTGGGCCAGAAAACTTTTGAGTAGTGACTTGGGAATTCCTAGCCTAGTCCAGATTTGGACGAAATCTGAGTCAGGTGAGGTCTAGGGAAATATGGTAATGGATGAGAGATTTAATTATGAATTTGATCACATGAGTGGATAGCCAAGACGTTAGGGAGCCTGTACGGCTTTACGGAATTGAATTCGGGTGAGTAGAACTCCCGAAACTGATCTTAGCGTGAACGGGTAGTTTTTGAACGTCAAGGGTTGAAGGTGTGTTGTGAAATTAGAGTTTGGAACTCAAATTCTGACTTTTTGTCTCCGCGCAAGCCGCCAGGGCGGGGCCGCTGTGACGGGTTGGGTCCCGCTGTGGCAGGACAGTCGCGACTCAAATCAGGTAAAAACCCCCCAAAAATGTTATTTTCTGCAAACCTTCCTTCTTGAGAGCTAAGAGAAGACCCATGGCAAGTTCTTGACAGTTTTCCACAACTTCTAGCGCTAAAGGTAAGATTATTACTCTCCTAATCCATTTTTCGATCCGTAAAACTTAGATTCTTGGGTAATTATCGTTGGGGGAGGGTTTTGACCTGTAGTTAATGGTGGAAAAAGCCCTAATTGAACATTGGGATCTTGGGTTCGGCCATGGATAGATAGATAGATTATTATCCAGGTAAATTAGGCCTTGTTTATTGATCCTTGCGTTAATTAATTATTTTTAGACCAAGAACAAGCTGAATAAATTCGGAAAAGCCTCAAGTGTCTTAGGAGGATTCAAGCTTGGTTTCGAGGTAGGTGATGGTTCGATTTCATGTTTGTGTGATATATGCCGGTTAATTGCTTCATTGTATGCATGTGTGTATGTGAATAGGAAAATGTGAACCAAAACTAATGAAATGATTATGTATGCACATTTACATGCCATGAACCTAATACTTGACTGTATGACTATGAGTAATGTTCATTATGGGTGTGATTGTGATTGTGGTTGTGTTGACTGGATCGAGTGTCATGTTCCGACACATATATTGAATCAGGTGTCACGTTCGACACATATATTGGATCGAGTGTCACGTTCTGACACCTATATTGGATCAGGTGTAACGTTCCGACACATATATTAGATCGGGTGTCACGTTCCGACACATATATTGAATCAGGTGTCACGTTCCGACACGCTAACAGTTTGGGTGTGGGTTCCATGAGAGGACCACTGTGATTATTACATTCATGTCTATTTGTCGTTGTTATTGGGAACTGTAAGTTGCTCTTGAAATGATAACTGATCAATGTATTCTGTATATATGTGTTTACTGTTGTGATTGCTTGCCTATGTTTCGCTTACTAGAATAACCGCGTGATCCTACCAGTACACTGTGGTTTGTGTACTGATACTGCACTTGCTCGTTCTTTGTTGAGTACAGGGCATCTTCAGGTGGCTACTGACAGACCTCAGTTAGGAGATCACTGATCGAGAACGGATTGAAGGGTGAGCCAGTTCTTTCAGGTTGCCATGAGTCGTCTATTGTTTAGTCCATTCTTTTCGGATTCAGATTTTCTAATTAGGCTTATTCATATGTTTAGTTTCGTGGTTGTACCCCTTTTCCTTAGACTTGTTGAATTATAGAGTTTTGGTACAATGACTTTCAGGTTCTAGGGGTTGAACTTCCGCAATAGTTTTGTTTAGCTGTTTATTTAAAACCTTTGGAGTTTATGAGAACTCCATTTTTACTAGTCATTTAAACCTGCTTCCGTATCTTTAAATGCTTTAGTTTTTAAGTTGCTTAGTCTGGTTGTAGTAGTGGTTCTCCCACCGGAAGGTTAGTGTGGGTGCCAATTACGGCGGTCTGGGTCGTGACGGTAAATAAAGTATAACAAAATTAGTATATACATTTTTTAAAAATTATTTTCATTTAATATAGAATTTTCTATCGAAAGAGACAATTAAAATTCATGTTAATAATAGACAAAAGTAGATTATTCTCCAATTAAAAATTATACTAATTACTTGGTAATACATAATTTAGTTGAATTAAGTATGAATTTTCAAATTTACAGTTGACTTTTCTTTAAATAAAATCAATGAATAAAATTATATAATTCTACCATGATTAATAGATCGGTCATATAACGTGTGTGCTTTTCTTTTATGAAGAAAATAAGAATATAATTTTGAGAATTAGATGTTTTAAATATGAAAAAGATATAATAAGATATTTATAACTATACCACAAATAACATATCAAATTTTGTATATTCTAATTGCTCTAAACAAAAATATAATAATTTATAGTACTGATTAAAATTATTTCACTTTTTCTAACCACGAATACATGATTAGTTACTTCAATTATATTAATTAAGAAGATGTTTCAAAATAAAAATAAAAATATAAATAAAATCGTATACATATGTATGTATTGTATATGTTTATAAATATTTAGGCCTTATTCCTAATTAAATAATAAATAAAATAATATATATAATCAATAAATTCTATTAAGGCAAAAAAATTATATTAAATTTAATTATCAAGATTAAAGAGTATATAACTTAAACAATCAAATGATTACAAATACATATACAATGTATAACTCTTGATTTGATATAGCTTAAACAATTATTTTAAAAATATTTAAACATATGATTTAAATTTATTTAAATATATTAATTAATAAAATTACTTAATTAGAGGTTATATTAATACTTAATAAATATAAGTAATCATGTTTAAGTTATCAAATAGGCATAACACATGGGTGTGAAACTACAATATTGGTACATGATTCTCTCAAGTTCCTATTAATTATATGACTAGGATCAATACATATGAACTATATGATTCTTATAATTTTTATAATGTATTGACATCCATCATGTCTAAAGTGTATTGAATTTTTAAATGTCGTTATTGAAATAATTTTAAATAATATTTAAATATAAAATAATTTAAAATAATTTTTATGATGTGTCGATTTCTAACATATTGTTTGATCTTTATAAAAAGGCTTAATCCATCGGTGGCCCCTAAAGTTGACACCAATTTTCACTTAGACACTTTAGCTAAACTTTGTTCATTTTAAACACCTCAAGTAGAGTTTTAATGTGTCATTTTGACACTTTCATTATAATCAACAAAAATATAGTGCGTGTGTGTTACACTCGCGGCTAACGTGCAAAGTATCGAATTAAATTTGGACATATGTCATTTGTGTTCAAAATAATTTTATAAACAATGAATTTTAAATTTAAGAAAAAATAGCCAATAAATAAATGACATGTAGCATTTTACCTAAATAATTTAACTATTTTAAAATTTATTTTACAGCACCCTATCCCCCTCCCCTGCAACCCCGCATCCTCCCCTGCAACTCATCTTCTTCAAGATACTTTTGCAGAAACAACCCCGACCCCCACCGATTTTTTTAATCCAAAATTGATTTGTTTTATCCCCAACAATCAAAGTCTCGTGCTGACATTAAATATGAGTTCTCCAGTACTAAATATTAATTTCTTAAATTTTTTCTAACTTTTAAATAATCAGTAATTTTTTGAAATTTGTCCATCCTTTCAATAATCAGAGAACCTGAATGTAGAATTGTAGATCAGCTACTTGACAAAGGAAAAAGGCGATGGGATGTGCTTTCCTCCGTTAACACCTATCTCTTTTTAAATGCTTCAAACTCTAGAAAAATTAGAGGTAAGATATCTGTCCTTTTTTATCAAACTAAATCGAGGAGAAAGAAGGGAAACAAAATAAGAAAATATGTTCAAACTTGAGGAAACCTCTGCTGCTGGAATTCGTTGTTTCCTTTGTCACTCCATCAGATCTATTTCTCCAAGGAGGGAGTTTAAGTTTGGGAAGATGGTGGCTGAAAATGGGGAAGAAGATGAAAAAAAGAAAATTAAAAATAGTTAAATAAGCCTCTCACGCACATACAATGAGTGTGATACACTCATTGTGCCGGGTAAGTAAAAAGTGTCAAAATGACATACTAGGACCTTACATGAGGTGTCTAAAATGAACAAAGCTTAGTTAAAATGTCTAAGTGAAAATTAGTGTCAATTTTAGGGGGCCATCAATGAGTTAAGCCTTATAAAAATATTGTGCAAATTATGCTAGATCATCATCATCGTCGTCGTCGTCATCATAACTTTGTGATCTAAATTTTAATATACTTTTGTTAAATAAAGTGGTTCACATATATCTATTGTTACACAAATAGTTCAGATAGTTTTTCGCTTGATGGAAGTGATTAAAATAAAATTCATATATGGATATATGATCCATCTCATAAAATTCAGTAATATATTTGATACTTCTCACAAGTGATTGTTTTTTACTTTTTTTATTTCAACGATTAATTTTAGTCTTAAATATCTTATTTGTGGATTTATTTGCTTATCATTATCTGAATATTTTATTTTTATTTAATTTCTTGTTTTGAAGAGGATGAAAAATAAAAAGAAAGAGTGAGAATGGAATAAAAGAGAGAAAAGAAAAAAAAATATTTTCTTTTGCGGTCATATTTGTAATTTTTTTGTAGTTGTGAAAAAATCGACACATTTATGATAGACTTTATAAGTAGATGAGTTTGAGTTATAATTATTTTAAATTTAATTTTATGAGTAAGTTTATTTTGTAATTTAAATTTGAAATTTTGTATTCTAATTATCAATTTAAATTTTGTATTCTTTATAGATTGTTTATCAGAAAATTAAGGAAGAAAAAAAAAAACTACATAGTATGTATTGGCCTTTGACCATTTCACAATATTCCTAAAAGAAATTAGAAGCCATGTATGTATGGAAGTTAGAGAAATTTAAAAATTAGTCAATTTACTATGTATTGGAAACTTTTTCATTTATTGAAGCATAATTAATGAATAAATTAACAAAAAAATATAAATTTGACAAAGAATAATGCTAAAGGGCCAGAAAATTTGACTAGAATTTGGCCAGAAATTTTAAAAAACTATAATATCTTTTTTATTTTAAAATAAATCGATCTTTTTTCCATTTTTTAGTTAAAAGGTATTAAAATTAAAAGAATAAAAATATTTAAAAAATAAAATAACACAAATAAAATATTATTTTAATTAAATTCTGACCAAATTTTCTGGCGAAAAGGATTTTTCCATAGACAACTAATTTTGTTTTCGGTGTGTTATAAAGAGTCTACAATCCAACCCACCTCATGGGGCAAATGCTAAAAAAGAAATGTATATGTGTCACCGCTACACCAAGGCATAGGCAAGCTGACAGACCACATTAATGAAATATGGGAGAAATTAATACTAGAGCAACAAGTACTTCCTACTTAATATTCTTTTACACGCATATTAAAAAATTATGAATATGAAGATAAATTTATTAATTAAATATAAATATTTTAAAAAATAATTAATTACAAGAATAATATAAAAAAAAATATAATTAATATTTTTTTAATTTAATAAGGTGAATAAAAAATATGAAATAACTATTTTTAATAAGATGATAGACTAATATGAGACGAAGGAAATACTCCCTCTGTCTAATAATAGTTGTCAAATATTGACTTTCCACACTTTTTAAAAATTTTTAAATAAAAAAATAATTTTACTATATCACCCTTTAAATATAATATCTTAAAAATGTAATATATAATGACTATAATTAATAATAAAAATAAATTAAAATTAAATATAAAATTATCTATTAATTTCATAAAATAAACAAAGAAATAATATAATAGATAACAACCGTCAAACAGAGAGAATAAGAAACAGTGCATCCGTAAATAGGATGTTAAAAATTAATGGAATTGTCTACCTAAAGTAAAGACATGTTGTGGCAGTTCCCATGAGATAAAAAAAAAAAAAAAAAAAAAAAAAAAAAAGTAGGTTGCGCGTGCAATGAAACATTTCCTTTTGAGAATTTACGGATGCGGCGATATCCGCCCTAAAATTAGGGGCTCAGGATGCATTCTATTGTCCCCTTCCCCCTCTCCACCAACCATCATTATCTTTTTATTTCTATTAATTGATACAATTTTAAATATATTTTACGTATTATATTTTAAAAATATATTAATTCAATATTAATGTTGAGGATATATAGGAGGACAAAAATTGTCCTCTCTTAATTTGTCAAAAATAATTAATAAAAAGAAAAATTAAATTAAAAAATATTTGACAAGGAAATAAGAATGAAACGATGGAAAGAGTACCAACAACCATTTCTACTTATGAATATACATGTCATATATATAAACTATGCACTTTTGTCCCTCTATTTATGACTAGTATATTTTCTATGTGATGCGTGGATGATGTTATTTTCGATTTTAATATCTTGTTCGAGTATATTAAATCATATTATTTTCTTAAAAATAGTTTAACTTTTATATTGTTTCTCAATGAGACAATCATGTATTGTAAAAAAAAGACTATTATGTTTCATATTTTTCTTAATGAAAATTCAAAAAATTAATACAAATTTAAATTCAAAATTTACTGCAAATTAAACTAATTATTTTTCAGCAAATTTCATCTTTACTAAAAACTAATTTTAACAATTTGTATCTTTTTAACAATATTTTTTTTCCTTTTATCGTTTCAATTTAGAACTTAACAAAATGTTCCAAACTAAATATCTTTAGAAAACTTTATCTTTATTTGTAACCTAGTTATAATAAAAACTTTATCTTTTAAATATATTTTATATTATTACAGCTGCAATCTATAACTATCTTTAAATTTAATTAATATTTATCAATTTTAAATACTTTTTTCTATTTTTTATCCAGTCGGAAGACAAACATAATAGTTCTTTTAATTCTTCTTCTTGCTTCTTGTTGTTGCTCCTACTACTATTACTATGGTTGTTTTTTTTAAAAAAAATTATTATTTAAATTAAATAAATAGTTTATCAATTTTAAACACTTTGTTCAATTTTTTATCCATAGTTGGAGGATAAAAATAATAATTCTTTCAATATTTCTTTTTCTTCTTGCTTGTTATTGTTGCTCCTATTACTATTACTATGGTTGTTATTACTATTTTTTTAAATTCTTTTTTATATTATCTTTTGTTTAATATTGAAATCAAATGTATAAAAATAAATTTTATAACATCGGAAATGGTATTGAAGTAGTGAGAGTTCGTTTCAAACTTTATAACCGTGGGTTTCTAATTTTAGCTAAGCTAATAAAAAATGTTTTTTTTCTCTTTCTAAAAACATGAAATTTTTAAATTCAAATATTTTTAATTTTTCAATTAAAAATTTTTGTTACTTTTTTTTTTTAAAAACATTATCTTAAAATTGTCAAGTGGGTTTTCAATAGCTTGCAACTTAGCTAATCTCATGACCCAAAGTATCCTTTAGGTGTGACATGACGAATAGAACCTCAAGAGGCCCTAAACAAGTCACTTGACATAAGCATGACGTAAAATAAATACAACGAGAGAGAAAATAGGCAACATAAGTCTCATATCATAAAACGAATCTTAACATAAGTGCGAAATACTAAACTGCGTCTGACATAACCTTTCTAACATCGTAAGAGTGGTTGAGATGTAACCCATACACCACAAACATGTCTGAAACAAAAAGACAATAAAAGAAATAGAGGATCAATGCTCTTGTCTTCGAAGCATGATGACCCACCAATCAAAGGTACTAACAAAGCAATCCAAGGTAACCACAAACATGAGGAAGAGCGTCAGACCCTATTTTATGAGACAATATAGACACAAGTATGCATTAGTATAGTGAATGTACTATATATAGGAAAAAGCGTAAAACATAAAACATGATAACATGATGAATATAAACATGATATGCAAGATCAAGTAATACATGATAAAAGCCTTTATAAAGAAATCATAAATCATATACGAGGTCAATGCATTCTTTAGACCAATTGAGAAGCTTTCCTGAAACCTTTGAAGAAAACATAGTTTATTTTTGGGATATTTACCGTTAACCGATAATAAAACTATATGAGCTATAACATGGAATTCGATATGACCCTCACACCGAAAAGGGGAATCTACTTGTCCATATATTCGAAGCAGACAAAGGTCTAAGGAAATTCTTAACTGCCTTAGTCTTCTTAGGGTCAACTTAAATACCTTCACCGGAGACAATATGACAAAGAAAATCAACATACCTCAATCAAAACCCACACTTGTTAAACTTAGCATACAATTCTTGATTCTTGAGAATTTGCAACACAATCCTCAAATGCTCAACATGTTCATTCTCACTCTTTGAGTAAATCAAAATATCATTAATAAACACAATCATGAACATGTCAAGATATTATTTGAAGACCCTATTCATCAAGTCCATGAACGTCACAGGGACATTAGTCAAACAAAACGACATCACCAGAAACACATAGTGACTGGACCGAGTTTGAAAACCGTCTTCAAAATGCAATTTTCCTTTACCCTCAATTGGTGATAACCCCACCGAAGGTCTATCTTTGAGAAAAAAATTCGCACCTTGGAGTTGTAACAACCTGATTCCGTCGTTAAGGAAAAGCCAATGGGAAAAGAATTGGGGTCAGAAAACTTTTTGGTAGTAACTTAAGATTTCCTAACCTAGTCCAGATTTAGAAAAAATCAGAGTCAGTGAGGTCTAGTGAAATCTGGTAATGAATGAGGGATCTAATTATGAATTTGATCACATGAGTAGATAGCTAAGACGTTAAGAAACCCGTACGACTTTACATAATCGAATTCGGGCGAGTAGAACTCCCGAAATTGATCTTAGTGTGAATGGGTAATCTTTGAGTGTCATGGATTGAAGGTGAGTTGTGAAATGGCAGTTTGAAACTCTTTAATTAACTCTCTGTCTCCGTAAAAGCCACCAGGGCGGGGCCGCTGTAGCGGGATGAGGACCGTTGTGGCGGGACAGTCGCGACTTAAGTCGGAAATAAATCCCAAAAACGTTATTATTCTGCAACATTCGATCTTGAGAGCTAAGGAACGACCCAGGATATTTCTTGAAGGTTTTCCACCTCTTCTAGCACAAAAGGTAAGGTTTTTACTCCCCGAATCCATTTTTCAATCCGTAGAACTTAGTTTCTTGGGTAATTATCGATGGGGTAGGGTTTTGATCTGGGTTTTATGGTGGACGAAGCCCTAAACTGGGTATGGAGATCAAGGGTTTGGCCTAGGGTTGATATTATTGATTATAATCCGGGTAATTAGGTCTTGTTTATTGATCCTCACGTTATATTGATTGTTTGTAGACCAAGAACAAGCGGAAAGAATTCGTAAAGGGAAGAATCAAGTTTCTTAAGGGATTCAAGCTTTGTTCGAGGTAGGTGATGGTTGTGATTTCATGTTGGTGTGATATATGTTTGTAATTGCTTCATTGTATTGCATGTATGTATTTGAATGTTGCATTATTGATCACACCTAATGTAAATGAGTATGAACGAATAACTTTATGCCATGAATCACCTTTTGATTGTATGATTATAAGAAGATACATTGTGATTGTGGTATGTTGAATGGAACGGTTGTCACATTCTGACACACTAACTGGGATCGAATGTCACCTACCGACATACATATTGGAATAGGTTTCACGATCCGACACACTAACTTGGATCGGGTGTCACGATCCGACACACTAACAGTTTGGGTATGAGTTCCATGAGAGGAACAATGACTTGGCATATATGTATATCTTTGAGATTGTGAAATTATGCGTTGCTTGTAAATGATAATCGATATTGTATATGTTCGGTGTATGCATGTCTATGATGTTGTAATGACTTATATATGTTCACTTATTGGAATAGCCGCGTGATCCTACCAGTACACTGTGGTTGTGTATTGATACTGCACTTGCTCTTTCTTTGTTGAGTACATGACATCTTCAGGCGGCTACTGACAGACCTCATCTAGGAGATCGGTGATCAATCAAATTCAAGGGTGAGCCAGTTCTTCCAGGCTGCCATGAGTTCTCCTTTTGCTCAGTCCATCTTATTCGGACTTAAATTAGCACTTTAGATATTCTCTTGTATAATTGGGTTGCACCCATTTTCTTAGACTTGTTGAACTTTAGAGTTTTGGTACATTGACTTTCATGTTCTAGGGAATAATTTCCGTAATATTTTGTTAGTCATTGTTAGATCTTTTGGAGTTTATGGGAACTCTATTTGAATCTTACATATAAACCTACTTCCGTATCTTTAAATGCTTTAGTTTTCGTTAATTTTGTTAGTTGGGTTGTAGTAACGGTTCTCCCACTGGAGGGTTATGTGGGTGCCACTCATGATGGTCTGGGTCGTGACAAAGCTAGTATCAGAGCCCTAGGTTTGTTGATCTCGATGTACCAAAACGAGTCTAGTAGAGTCTTACGGAATGATACGAAGACGTCTGCACTTTTTTCGAGAGGCTATAGGACGTTAGGAAATCTCTCTGTTTTCTCGTGTCTCCTTTCGTGCTATAACTTGGTTCCAATTGGTATCTGGTGATCCAAATTGGTATCTAATCTCCTTCACTCTTCTTTCCGTAGATGGTTAACACTCGCTTCAACGGTGTCAGACCCGTAGCTCCCATTAATGAGCCCGCTGAGGAGTCCGCAGCAAGAGGTTGCGGTCGAGGCAGGGGTAGAGGAAGAGTAATGGGTAGAGGCCGTGGAAGGGTAGAGGCCGTGGAAGGGTAGCACCCGCTTGGGGTGGAGCTCTGGTTGAGAATGCTCCCAGAAATGAGAATCCTCCTGCGCATCATGAAGAGATAGAGGAGAATGTAGAGGTTGAGAATGATGAGGATGTTGGACAAGAGGAAGAGGTGCAGGCTGAGACTACATGTATTCCTCCCTTAGACCCAGTGTTAGCCCAACATATTATGTCGTTCCTGAAAGGATTTGTTGGTCCTGGAGTTCTTCCCACAGTTCAAGCAACTCAAGCTCCCGCCAATCCCCCTATTGCTATCACTGTCCCCAAAGTGGGTGGAACTATAGGTACTGATGCTTTCTTCCGTCCTTTGTTGGATCCTGTTATGACTGGTAATGAACATGACATGCTGACTAAGTTCTTGAAATTTAAACCGCCGGTGTTCCATGATTCCGAGAGTGAGGACGCCTATGAGTTCATTCTAGATTGTTATGAGAGGCTTCATAAGTTGGGAATTGTCCATCAGCATGAAGTAGAGTTTGTGACTTTTCAGCTTCAAGGTGAGGCTAAGCAGTGGTGGAGAGCTTATGTGGAATGCAGATCTTCAGCTTTACCCCCACTCACTTGGACCCAGTTTCATGCTCTGTTCTTGGAAAAGTATGTGCCCCGGACTTTGAGAGATCGAAAGAAGGATGATTTCATGGCTTTGGAGCAAGGTGGTATGTTTATGGCTGCTTATAAGGCTAAGTTCCATGCTTTATCTAGATATGCTACGCAATTGGTGACTACTGAGGAAGAGAGGATCCGTCTATTTGTTAAGGGACTGAATTCTGAGTTACCGGTATTGTCTGTGCACATGACTTCTGCAGGAAAAAGTTTTAATGAGGTAACAGATTTTGTGAAGAAAGTGGAGGAAGTGAGGTACCGTGTACCATGGGAAATGGTAATAATGGTCGAGGGGGTCCATAAGGTGGGCGAGGAGGAAATCAGCATGGCCGTGGAGGTCGGGGAAATGGTAATGCAGGCAGAGGTACCGTGTAGCCAGGCAGGGAAGTCACCCGTCATGAGGACAAAGCTCAGTGTTATGCCTTTCCGGGCAAGACCGAGGTAGAGGCGTCTGATGCAGTGATCACAAGTACTATTCTTGTCTGTGACCGGATGACTAATATGTTATTTGATCCGGGTTCTACTTATTCTTATGTATCCGTGCGATTTGCCTTAGAGTTTGATATGATTTGTGATATACTTGATGCCCCCATCCATGTTTCTACCCCGTTGGAGAGTCTGTCATAGTCATCCATGTTTATCGTGCTTGTCCTATCTTGTTTATGGGTTTTCAGACTTGGGCTGATTTGGTGATTTTTGATATGACTGACTTTGATATAATCTTAGGCATGACTTGGTTGTCCCCCTATTTTACTGTGTTAAATTGTAATACGAAATCTGTGACTCTAGAGATCCCCGGTAGGGAAAAATTAGAGTGGGAAGGGGTGTACAAGCTTAAGCCAGCTAAGATCATATCCCCCATTAGGGCTAGGAAACTGGTGGGGCAGGGTTGTTTGGCTTATTTAGCTCATATTCGGGATGTTGAGGTTGAGTCTCCCTCTATTGAGTCTATTCCCGTGGTGTCAGAATTTAGAGAAGTGTTCCCTATTGATTTGCCTGGTATGCCTCCGGATAGAGATATAGATTTCTGCATTGATTTAGAACCTGGTACCCGTCCCATATCCATCCCTCCGTATTGCATGGCTCCGACAGAATTAAGAGAGCTTAAGGCTCAAATCCAAGAGCTTCTGGATAAAAGATTCATCCGTCCTAGTGCTTCACCCTGGGGTGCTCCTGTCTTGTTTGTTAAGAAAAAGGATGGTAGTATGAGAATGTGTATAGACTATTGTCAATTGAATAGGTTCACCATTCAAAATAATTATCCATTGCCTCGGATAGATGATATTTTTGACCAATTGCAGGGTGCATCCATTTTCTCTAAGATTGAATTAAGGTCTGGTTACCATCAGTTAAAGATTAGGCTTGAGGATATACCAAAAATGGTATTTAGGACCCGCTATGGGTATTATGAGTTCCTAGTTATGTCGTTCGGGTTGACAAATGCACCTGCAGCTTTCATGAGTTTGATGAGTGGGGTGTTCAAACCCTTTCTTGAGGAGAATGTAGAGGTTGAGAATGATGAGGATGTTGGACAAGAGGAAGAGGTGCAGGCTGACACTACATGTATTCCTCCCTTAGACCCAGTGTTAGCCCAACATATTATGTCGTTCCTGACAGGATTTGTTAGTCCTGGAGTTCTTCCCACAGTTCAAGCAACTCAAGCTCCCGCCAATCCCCCTATTGCTATCACTGTCCCCAAGGTGGGTGGAACTATAGGTACTGATGCTTTCTTCCGTCCTTTGTTGGATCCTGTTATGACTGGTAATGAACATGACATGCTGACTAAGTTCTTGAAATTGAAACCGCCGGTGTTCCATGGTTCCGAGAGTGAGGACGCCTATGAGTTCATTCTAGATTGTTATGAGAGGCTTCATAAGTTGGGAATTATCCATCAGCATGAAGTAGAGTTTGTGACTTTTCAGCTTCAAGGTGAGGCTAAATAGTGGTGGAGAGCTTATGTGGAATGCAGATCTTCAGCTTTACCCCCACTCACTTGGACCCAGTTTCATGCTTTGTTCTTGGAAAAGTATGTGCCTCGGACTTTGAGAGATCGAAAGAAGGATGATTTCATGGATTTGGAGCAAGGTGGTATGTTTGTGGCTGCTTATAAGGCTAAGTTCCATGCTTTTTCTAGATACGCTACGCAATTGGTGACTACTGAGGAAGAGAGGATCCGTCTATTTGTTAATGGACTGAATTCTGAGTTAAAGGTATTCTCTGTGCACATGACTTCTGCAGGAAAAAGTTTTAATGAGGTAACATATTTTGTGAAGAAAGTGGAGGGGGTGAGGTACCGTGTACCATGGGAAATGGTATTAATGGTCGAGGGCGTCCACAAGGTGGGCGAGGAGGAAATCAGAAAGGCCGTGGAGGTCGGGGAAATGGTAATGCAGGCAGAGGTACTGTGTAGCCAGGCAATGAAGTCACCCGTCATGAGGACAGAGCTCAGTGTTATGCCTTTCCGGGCAAGACCGAGGTAGAGGCGTCTGATGCATTGATCACAAGTACTATTCTTGTCTGTGACCGGATGACTAATATGTTATTTGATCCGGGTTCTACTTATTCTTATGTATCCGTGCGATTTGCCTCAGAGTTTGATATGATTTGTGATATACTTGATGCCCCCATCCATGTTTCTACCCCGTTGGAGAGTCTGTCATAGTCATCCATGTTTATCGTGCTTGTCCTATCTTGTTTATGGGTTTTCAGAATTGGTCGGATTTGGCGATTTTGGATATAACTGACGTTGATATAATCTTAGGCATGACTTGGTTGTCCTCCTATTTTGCTATGTTAAATTGTAATACGAAATCTGTGACTTTAGAGATCCCCGGTAGGGAAAAATTAGAGTGGGAAGGGGTGTACAAGCTTAAGCCAGCTAAGATCATATCCTCCATTAGGGCTAGGAAACTGGTGGGGCAGGGTTGTTTGGCTTATTTAGCTCATATTCCGAATGTTGAGGTTGAGTCTCCCTCTATTGAGTCTATTCCCGTGGTGTCAGAATTTAGAGAAGTGTTCCCTACTGATTTGCCTGGTATGCCTCCGGATAGAGATATAGATTTCTGCATTGATTTAGAACCTGGTACCCGTCCCATATCCATCCCTCCGTATCGCAAGTCTCCGGAAGAATAAAGAGAGCTTAAGGCTGAAATCCAAGAGCTTCTGGATAAAGGATTCATCCTTCCTAGTGCTTCACCTTGGGGTGCTCCCGTCTTGTTTGTTAAGAAAAAGGATGGTAGTATGAGAATGTGTATAGACTATCGTCAATTGAATAGGGTCACCATTCAAAATAATTATCCATTGCCTCAGATAGATGATATTTTTGACCAATTGCAGGGTGCATCCATTTTCTCTAAGATTGATTTACGGTCTGGTTACCATCAGTTAAAGATTAGGCTTGAGGATATACCAAAAATGGTATTTAGGACCCGCTACGGGTATTATGAGTTCCTAGTTATGTCGTTCGGGTTGACAAATGCACCTGCAGCTTTCATGAGTTTGATGAATGAGGTGTTCAAACCCTTTCTTGATTCGTTTGTGATAGTGTTTATTGATGACATTTTGGTTTATTCGAGAAGTAAGGAAGAGCATGCCGAACATCTTCGTATTGTTTTTGATGTTCTTGGGAAACAAAAGTTGTATGTGAAATTTTCTAAGTGTGAATTTTGGTTGACTTCGGTTGCCTTTTCGGGGCATGTAGTTTTGAAGGAAGGGGTGATGGTAGATCCCCAAAAGATTAAAGCGGTTAGGAATTGGGTCCGACCAAGTTCTGTGACTGAAATTAGGAGTTTTGTGGGGCTTGCTAGCTACTATCGTCGGTTTGTGAAAAACTTTGCTTCTATTGCCACATACTTGACAAATTTGACCAAAAAGGAGATACAATTTGAATGGACTGAAAAATGTGAGGAGAGATTTCAAAAGCTCAAGACTCTTTTGACCATAAAACCTATTTTAGCACTACCGGTGGAAGGTAAAGATTTTATTGTTTATTGTGATGCTTCACATTCAGGCTTGGGTGCAGTGTTAATGCAAGATAAGAATGTCATCGCTTATGCATCGCGACAGTTGAAGGTGCATGAGAGGAATTATCCAACACATAATTTAGAGTTGGCAGCGGTAGTGTTTGCTCTTAAGATCTGGCGGCATTATCTTTATGGTGTTAAGTGTGAGGTATTTACTGACCACCGTAGCCTCCAACATGTATTCACTCAAAATGATTTGAATTTGAGACAGCGAAGGTGGATGAAGTTATTCAAGGATTATGATGTGACCATCCAGTATCATCCAGGTAAGGCTAATATAGTGGCAGACGCACTACGCCAAAAAGCGGTAAGTATGGGTAGTTTAGCTTGCTTGAGTACATCCAAGCGACCTTTGGCTAAGGAGATCCAAACCTTGGAATCTAAGTTTATGCAGTTGGGCATCTCGAAAAGAGGTGGGGTGTTAGCTAGCATTGAGGTTAGAGCCACCTTCATTGAGGAAATCAACGCCAAACAATTTAAGGATGAGAATTTGAATGAGATTAGAAAGAAGACAGTGATTGGTAAAGCACAAGATATGGTTCTTGATGCGGGGGGAGTGCTCAGTTTTAAAGGAAGAATTTGTGTTCCTAGAGTGGGTGACTTGATTCAGAGTTTATTGACAGAATCTCATGGTTCGAGGTAATCCATTCATCCGGGTGTGACAAAGATGTACCGAGACTTGAAGCGACGATATTGGTGGCTGGGCATGAAGAAGGATATAGCGGAGTTTGTGGCTAAGTGTCAAAATTGCCAACAAGTAAAATATGAGCATCAAAGGCCGGCAGGTTTGCTTCAGAGAATGCCAATTCCGGAATGGAAGTGGAAAAGAATAGCGATGGATTTCGTGGTTGGTCTTCCCAAGACTTTAAGGAAGTTTGATTCTATTTGGGTAGTGGTTGACAGATTGACTAAGTCGGCCCATTTTATTCCGGTCAGAATAGATTATAATGCTCAACAATTGGATAAGGTGTATGTAAAAGAGATAGTAAGGCTGCACGGGGTGCCCTTTTCTATCATCTCAGACCGTGGTATGCAGTTCACGTCCAAGTTTTGGGGAAAATTACATGAGGAGTTGGGTAATCAACTCACTTTAAGCACAACATTCCATCCGCAGACGGACGGACAGTCAGAAAGGACCATTCAAGTGTTAGAGGACATATTGAGGGCATGCGTGATCGACTTTGGAGGACATTGGGATAAGTTCTTACCCTTGTGTGAGTTCTCTTATAATAATAGTTACCACTCCAGCATTTATATGGCACCATTTGAGGCACTTTATGGGAGAGGATGTAGATCACCCATAGGATGTTTTGAGGCTGGAGATGTGAAACCTTTGGTGGTTGACTTGGTGAGGGATGCTCAGGATAAGGTAAGAAGCATCCAAACTAAGCTCTTAGCAACCCAAAGTAGACAGAAAAAAGTATGCAGATCATAAGGTAAGGGACATGGCGTTTCATACTGGTGAGAATGTACTTCTTAAGGTGTCACCCATGAAAGGGGTGATGATATTCAGCAATAAGGGCAAGCTTAGTCCTCGATATATTAGACCCTTTGAGGTACTTAACTGTGTAGGGCCAGTGGCGTATAGGTTGGCTTTACCTCCTAACTTATCGGGGGTTTATCCGGTATTTCATGTGTCCATGTTAAAGAGATATCATGGGGACGAGGATTACATCATAAAATGAGACTCAATTGTGTTAGACAAAGACCTTCAGTATGAGGAAGAACGGATTGCAATTCTTGATCGTGATGTCCGGAAGCTGAGGACCAACGAGATTAAGTCCGTAAAAGTTCAATGGAAGCATCGTCCGGTTGAGGAAGCCACTTGGGAGACCGAGAAGGACATGCGAGACAAGTATCCCCAGTTATTCAGCGATTCAGGTACTACTCTACCCTTACTTTAGCCAGTCTTTCCTAGCTGATCACTCGGGGATGAGTGATGGGTAAATTGGTATCTATTGTAATGACCTGATTCCATCTTTAGGGAAAATCCAATGGGGAAAGAATTGGGGTTAGAAAACTTTTTTGTAGTAACTTGGGATTTCTGGAGTAAAAGGATTCGAACCTTTGCATGCCGGTACCAAAAACCGATGCCTTACCACTTGGCTATACTCCATAGGCTCTGAGCACAAAATAGAGTGTTTAGTTGAATATTCGTTGGTGTCGAAATGGAGCACCAAGAGTGGTTGGACATCTATGGTAATTAATGGGCACAGTCGATCGTAGATCCCACATGATGCCTTGTACCAATCTCGATCGAGAAGACAAAACACCAGATAAGCACTTCTTCATGTCTTGGTTCACCGGACGTTTTTCATTCTTCACCCGGTCCTTAGCCTAACCTAGTCCAGATTTGGACGAAATCGGAGTCAGTGAGGTCTAGGAAAATCTGGTAACTAATGAGGGATCTAATTATGAATTTTATCACATGAGTAGATAGGTAAGACGTTAAGGAACCCGTACGACTTTACGGAATTAAATTTGGGCGAGTAGAACTCCCGAAATTGATCTTAGCGTGAACGGGTAATTTCTGAGTGTCATGGGTTGAAGGTGTGTTGTGAAATGGGGGTTTGAAACTCTTTAATTAACTCTCTATCTCTGTGCAAGCCGCCAGGGCAAGATTATTCCCGCCAGGGCGGGGTCGCTGTAGCTGGATGAGGTCCGCTGTGGCGGGACAATCGCGACTTAAGTCAGAAATAAACCCCAAAATGTTATTATTCTGCAACATTCGATCTTGAGAGCTAAGGAACGACCCAGGGATATTTCTTGAAGGTTTTCCACCTCTTCTAGCACCAAAGGTAAGGTTTTTACTCCCTGAATCCATTTTTCAATCCGTAGAACTTAGTTTCTTGGGTAATTATCGATGGGGGAGGGTTTTGATCTGGGTTGATATTATTGATTATAATCCGGGTAATTAGGTCTTGTTTATTGATCAACGCATTATATTAATTGTTTGTAGACCAAGAACAAGCGGAAAGAATCCGAAAAGGGAAGAATCAAGTTTCTTAGGGGATTCAAGCTTTGTTCGAGGTAGGTGATGGTTGTGATTTCATGTTGGTGTGATATATGTTTGTAATTGCTTCATTGTATTTCCTGTATGTATTCTAATGTTGCATTATTGATCACACCTAATGTAAATGAGTATGAACGAATACCTTTATGCCATGAATCACCTTTTGATTGTATGATTATGAGAAGATACATTGTGATTGGGATTGTGGTATGTTGAATGGAACGGGTGTCACGTTCCGACACACTAACTGGGATCGGATGTCACGTACCGACATACATATTGGAACAGGTGTCACGATCTGACACACTAACTTGGATCGGGTGTCACGATCCGGCACACTAACAGTTTGGGTATGGGTTCCGTGAGAGGACCAATGACTTGACATATATGTATATCTTTGAGATTGTGAAATTGTGCATTGCTCGTAAATGATAATTGATATTGTATATGTTCGGTGTATGCATGTCTATAATGTTGTAATGACTTATATATGTTAACTTTTTGGAATAGCCGCGTGATCCTACCAGTACTCTGTTTGTGTACTAATACTGCACTTGCTCTTTCTTTGTTGAGTACAGGGCATCTTCAGGCGGCTACTGACAGACCTCATCTAGGAGATCAGTGATCAATTGAATTCAAGGGTGAGCCAATTCTTTCAGGCTGCCATGAGTTCTCCTTTTGCTCAGTCCATCTTATTCGGACTTAGATTAGCACTTTAGATATTCTCTTGTTTAGTTGGGTTGCACCCACTTTCTTAGACTTGTTGAACTTTAGAGTTTTGGTACATTGACTTTCAAGTTCTAGGGAATAATTTCTACAATGTTTTGTTAGTTGTTAGATCTTTTGGAGTTTATGGGAACTCTATTTGACTCTTGCATTTAAACCTGCTTCCGTATCTTTAAATGCTTCAATTTTCGTTAATTTGATTAGTTGGGTTGTAGTAACGGTTCTCCAACTGGAGGGTTAGTGTGGGTGCCACTCATGATGGTCTGGGTCGTGACATGAGTTGATCAAACAAGTTATCAATCCTTGGAATAGGATACTGATTCTTTATGGTAACCTTATTCAATTGTCGATAGTCAATGTACATTTAGAGGAAATATTCTTCTTTCGAACAAACAATATCGGAGCACCCCATAAAAAGATACTTGGTATAATAAAACCCTTATCTAACAAATCCTTCAATTGTTCCTTTAATTTCTTAAGTTCTGCCGCGGTCATATGGTAAGGAGGAATATAGATAGGCTACACATTTGGGAATAGGTCAATGCCGAAGTCTATTCCCCTTTCGGGAGAAATACCGGAAAGATCATTAGGAAACACTTCCGAAAACTCATTTACAATTGAAATTGACTCAAGAGTAGGGGTTTCTGAATCTGTATCCCTAAGCCAAACAAGATGATAAATACAATACTTAGAAGTCATTTTCGTAGCCTTCAAGCAAGATACAAACTCTTAGAAGCAAAATTTCCCCCTTTCAATTCTAAGATAGGTTCATTCGGAACGTGGAATGTGACTTATCAGGTTCTACAATCTATGGAAGAATAACAAGAGTGAAGCCAATCCATCCCAATAAAAACATCAAAATATAACATATCAAACTCTACAAGATCAACATGGGTGGCTCTATGAGAAACAAAAATAGGCAATTTCTATATACTTGTTTAGCAACAATAGAATCACCAACATGCACAGAGATAGAAAAAGGTTCTAAAAGAATATCGGGACAAACATCAAATCTCATATTCACATAAGGAGTAAAAAAATTACAAGGTAACACCCGGATCAAGAAAAACATATACATCAAAAAGAAAGACAATGAACATACCGGTTACAACATCTGTAGAACTCTCATGATCATGTCGAGTCTGAAGAGCATAAAACCTATTCCGAAGAGGAGCATCCAAACCAGAACCAATAGGCTGAGCTTTCCTACCATCCCTTCCCTTAGCAGTAAACAACATACTATCTCTCACCTTCTGACCATTCATCCCACTATCAAAACAGTCATCCGTACCGGCTGAACATTTTCTCGAGTGACTCTTGCCAATGTTTTGGCAAGTGGAAATAGAAGATCCATTTCCACCACTTCTTCTAGGCTTAGGGTTAGACACCTTATCCTTGTTAAACTTCAGAGCCATTACATATGAAGAACATTGATCAGAGAACTTTTTTTAGAATTGAGAACGATCATGTCCACCGGACTTAGAATGAGAAAAGTCACCATCACCGGTCCTTGCCCTTTTTGACTCTCTAGACTTCTCTTTTAGCTTATCCTCTTTAATTTGTTGGGAATGTATAATCAATCGAGAGATGCCCATCTCCTTAATCAATATGGTGATTCGACACTCTTTGACCACCATTTCAGACATACCCGATACAGCTTACTCATCCTTGCCCTAGAGTCAACAACCATAGTCGCAACATACTTAGCCAATTGAAGAACTTAAAAGCATACTCCTTCACACTTATATTTCCTTGACAAATATTAATGAACCCAAGAACCTTTGTGTCTCTCATCTCAAGAGGAAAAAAAAGATAAAAAAAAACCCCTTTAAATTTCTGCCAATCAAGAGGAACCGCACCTATAGCCCTCTCTACCTTCCATTGATTGAACAAAACTTGAGCAACACCCTCAAGTTGATAAGCAGATAACTCCGCCTTTTCCACAGTTGACACTCCCATAATTTCCACTATCTTATGAATCTCATCAACAAACTCCTGAGGATCCTCATGAAATTTTGACCCACGGAACTCCAGGAGATTCATCCTCGCCATATGTAAAATTGGGTTCATGAGAGCAATGATCTGTCTATTAACTTGGGTTGTCATAACTTGATCCACTACTTGGAATATGGCTTGGAATTCAATATGAGCCACTTGCTTGGCCAAACGATCGGCAGACACTTGAGGAACCTTGGGCTCCACATTATTAATGATATTTCTTTTTCTGTTAGATCTTCGAGGAGGGATATCCCGAAAAGCATTGGAAAAGAGTTAGGAGAAAAACCTATTTTGTAACGACCTGTTCCCGTCATTATGGAAAAGCCAATGGGGAAGGAATTTGGGCCAGAAAACTTCTGAGTAGTAACTTGGAAATTTCTAGCTTAGGCCAGACTTGGACTAAATCTGAGTCAGGTGAAGTCTAGGTTAATACGGTAATGGATGGGGAATTTAATTATGAGTTTTACCACATGAATGAATAGCCAAGACATTAAAGAGCCTGTATGGCTTTACGGAATCGAATTCGGGCGAGTAGAACTCCCGAAACTGATCTTGGCGTGAAGGGGTAGTTTTATAACGTCAAGGTTTGAAGGTGTGTTGCGAAATGGGAGCTTGGGACTTAAATTCTGAGTTTCGGTCTCCGTGCAAGCCACCGGGAAGGGATTAATCCCACCAGGGTGGGGCCGCTGTGGTGGGGTGGGGTCTGCTGTGGCGGGATAGTCGCGACTTAAACAGGGGAAAAACCCCAAAAATGTTATTTTATGCAAAACTTTAATCGTAAAAGCTAAGGGACGACCTAGTGCAGTTTCTCATCAGGTTTCCACAAATTCTCACGCTAAAGGTATGATAATTACTCCCCTAATCCGTATTTCAATTCTTAGAACTTAGAATCCTTGTTAATTATAGTTAGGGGAGGGTTTTGGCCAGAAGTTAATGGTGGGAAAAACCCTAGTTGATCATTAGGATCATGGGTTTGGCCTTGGGATGATATTTTGTTATAATTCGGCTAAATTAGGCCTTGTTTATTGATCATTGCATTACTTAACTGTTTAAGACCAATAACAAGCTGAAAGAATCCGGAAAGAGAAGGCTCAAGTGTCTTAAAAGTATTCAGGCTTGGTTTCGAGGTAGGTGATGGTTCAACTTCCTGTTGTGTGATATATGCGTATTAATTACTTCATTGTATGCATACATGTATGTGAATAGGGAAACATGAATTGAACCAAATGAAATGATTATGTGTGAACAATTACATGCCATGAACCTGTTTCTTGACTATGTGACTATGTGTACTGTTCATTATGGGTGTGATTGTGACTGTGGTTGTGCTAACTGGACCAGGTGTCACATTCCGACACATATATTGGACTGGGTGTCACGTTCCGACACATATATTGGACCGGGTGTCACGTTCTGACACATATATTGGATCGGGTGTCACGTTTCGACACATGTATATTGGATCGGGTGTCACGTTCTGACACATGTATATTGGATCAGGTGTCACATTCCGACACACTAACAGATTGGGTGTGGGTTCCATGAGAGGACCACTTGTGATTATTACATCCATATCTACCTGTAATTGATATTGGGAATTTATATGTTGCTCCTAAAATGATAACTGAATTATGCATTCTGTGTATGTGTGTTTACTGTGTTGTAATTACTTGCTTATATTTCACTTACTGGAGTAGCCGCTTGATCCTACCAGTACACTGTGGTTTCATGTACTGATACTGCACTTGCTCGTTCTTTGTTAGGTACATACATCTTCAGGCGGCTACTGACAGACCTCAACTAGGGTATCATTGACCGAGACCGAATTCGAGGGTAAGCCAGTTCTTTCAGGCTGCCTTGGATACATCCTTAGCCTAGTCCATTCCTTTCGAACTCAGACTAGAAGTTCAGGCATTTTTACTTATGTTTAGTTTTTGGGGTTGTACCCCCTTTTCTTAGACTTATTGATTAGTAGAGTTTTGGTACAATGACTTTCAGGTTCTAGGGGATGAATTTCTGTAAGAGTTATGCTTAGTTGTTTTTGTTAAACCTTCGGAGTTTATGGGAATTCCTTATTAATTCGTCGTTTAAACCTGTTTTTATATCTTTAAATGCTTTAGTTTTTTTAAGTTGCTTAGTCGGGTTGTAGTAGTGGTTCTCCCACCGGAGGGTTAGTGTGGGTGCCAATCACGGTGGCCTGGGTCGTGACAAAGTTGGTATCAGAGCCCTATGTTCGTTGATCTTGTTGTATCAAAACGATTCTAGTAGAGTCTTGCAGAACGGTACATAGACGTCTGTACTTTTCTTCGAGAGGCTACAAGACTTTAGGAAATATCTTTGTTTCTTTTCCTTTCGTGCTATGACTTGATTCCAATTGGCATCTGGTGATCCGAATTGGTATCTAATCTCCTTTCCTCTTCTGTCCGCAAATGGTTAACATGCGATACAACGACGTCAAGCCCGTAGCTCCTATCAATGATCCAGTAGAGGAATCCACAGCAAGAGGCCGTAGTCGAGGCAGGGGTAGAGGAAGAGGAAGGGGCAGAGACCGAGGAAGGGTAGCACCCACCAGGGGTGGAGCCGGAAGAGGACCCCCCTGCACTCTAAGAAGAGGTGGAAGGGAATGTAGAGAATGTTGGACAAGAGGAGGATGCACATGCTGAGACTACATGTCTTCCTCCCTTAGACTAGTGTTAGTTCAGCAGATCATGACTTTTCTGAAGGGGTTGGTCGGCTCTGGAGTCCTTCCTACAGTGCAAGAGGCTCAACCTCCAGTCAACCACCCCACCCCATTGCTACTACTTTTCCCAAGGTGGGTGGAGCATTAGGCACTGATGCCTTTTTCCATCTCCTATTGGGTCATGTGATGACTAGTACTGAGCATGAGATGCTGACTAAGTTTCTGACGGTGTTCGATGGTTCTGAGAGTGAGGATGCCTATGAGTTCATCCTGGATTGCTATGAAAGGCTTCATCAGTTAGGCATTGTACACCAGCATGGAGTAGAGTTCGTGACCTTCCAAATTCAAGGTGAGGCTAAGCAGTGGTGGATGGCCTATGTGGAATGCAGATCGCCAGTCTTGCTCCCACTCACTTGGACACAGTTCTATGCTTTGTTTCTGGAGAAGTATGTGCCCCGGACTTTGAGGGATTGCAAGAAGGATGAGTTCATGGCCTTGATGCAGGGTGGTATGACTATAGCTGCTTATGAGGCTAAGTTCCATGCCTTGTCTAGATATGCTACACAGTTGGTGACTATAGAGGAGGATAGGATTCGTCTATTTGTCAAGGGATTGAACCCCGAATTACATGTATTGTCTGTTCACATGACCTCTACAGGTAAATTTTTTAATGAGGTGACAGACTTTGTGAAGAAAGTGGAAGGAGTTCGACGTGATAGGAAGGCTAAGGCTTTGGCTAAGAAGCCCAAGAACACATGTAACTTTCATGGTTCCGACTCCAGAGGTTCAGGTAGGCCGACACTTACAGCCCGACCAATTTAGTAAGCCATGCCGGCTTCTACAGGTGGTTACTTGGGAACTCCACAGTAGAATCCTATTCAGGATAGTCAGGGAGCCGCACCTTCGTCTGGTAGCAGGCCGTCTTTTGACAACAGTTGTTACAATTGTGGGGAACCTGGATATATAAGGAGAGATTGCCCCCATCCACGCATGTCTGACCCCGTGCAGCAGCAGGCTAGAGTAGTGGTACCAGCGGGTAGTGGTAGTAATGGCAGAGGACATCCATAAGGTGGGCGAGGAGGGAATCAGCGAGGCCGGATAAATGGTAATGTAGGTAGAGGAGCAGTGCAGCCAGGAAAGGAGGTTGCCCGTCAAGATGACATGGCTTAGTTTTATGCCTTTTCGGGCAAGACCGAGGCTGAGGCGTCTGATGAAGTGATCACAGGTACTATTCTTCTTTGTGACCGGATGGCTACTGTTTTGTTTGATCTGGGTTCTACTTATTCATATTTGTCAGTTCAATTTTCCTTGTGATTTGATGTGGTTTGTGATGTGCTTGATTCCCCCATCCATGTTTTTACCCCCAGTTGGAGAGTCTATCATAGTCACCCATGTATATCATGCTTGTCCTGTCCTGTTTATGGGTTTTCAGAGTTGGGCTGATTTGGTTATTCTGGATATGACTGACTTTGATATAATCTTAGGCATGACTTGGTTGTCCCGCTATTATGCTGTGCTTAATTTTAATGCTAAGTCGGTAACTCCAGAGATCCCGGGTAGGTAAATGTTAGAGTGGGAAGGGGTATACAAGCCTAAGCCAGCTAAGGTCATATCTTTCGTTCGGGCTAGGAAACTGGTGGGCCAGGGGTGTTTGGCGTATTTGGCTCATATTCAGGATGTTGATGCCGAGTCTCCCTCTATTGAGTCTATTCATGTAGTGTCTGAATTCAAGGAAGTGTTTCCTATCGATTTGCCGGGTATGCCTCCGGATAGGGATATAGATTTCTGCATTGACTTAGAGCCGGGCACTCGCCCCATTTCCATTCCTCCTTATCGCATGGCTCCGGCAGAATTGAGGGAGCTTAAAGCTTAAATCTAGGAGCTTCTTGATAAAGGTTTCATCCGTCCTAGTGCTTCCCCGTGGGGTGCTCCGGTCTTGTTTGTTAAGAAGAAAGATGGTAGTATGAGGATGTGCATAGACTATCGACAGTTGAATAGGGTCACCATTCAGAATAAGTATCCGTTGCCTCAGATTGATGATCTCTCGACCAGTTGCAGGCTGCATCAATTTTCTCAAAAATTGACCCAAGGTTTGGTTACCATCAGTTAAATATTAGGCCTAAGGATGTACCAAAAATGACATTCAGGACCTACTATGGGCACTATGAATTTTTAGTGATGTTGTTTGGGTTGACCAATGCACCTGCAGCTTTCATGAGTTTGATGAATGGTGTCTCCAAACCATTCCTAGATTCTTTTGTTATCATATTTATTGATGACATTTTGGTTTATTCAAAAAGTAAGGAAGAGCATGCCGACCATCTTCGTATTATTTTGGCTGTCCTTGGGAAACAAAAGTTGTATTCCTAAATTTCCAAGTGTGAGTTCTGGTTGACTTCAGTTGCCTTTTTGGGGCATGTGGTTTCTAGGGAAGGGGTAATGGTAGATCCCCAAAAGATTTAAGCAGTCACGAACTGGGTCCGGCCTAGCTCTGTGACTGAATTTAGGAGTTTCGTGGTGCTCGCCAGCTACTATCAACGGTTTGTGAAAAAGTTTGCTTCTATCACCACGCATTTGACAAGGCTGACCCAAAAGGAGGTGCCTCTCGAGTGGAGCGACAAGTGTGAAGAGAGCTTCCAAAAGTTCAAAACTTTTCTGACCACAACACCTATTCTGGCACTGCCAGTTGAAGGTAAAAATTCATTGTTTATTACGATGCTTCACATTCGGGTTTGGGTGCCGTGTTGATGCAGGATAAGATCATAGCTTATGCATCGCGGCAGCTGAAGGTGCATGAGAGAAACTACCCGACGTATGATTTGGAGTTGGCAGCGGTAGTGTTTGCTCTCAAAATCTGGCGGCATTACCTTTATGGTGTCAAGTGTGAGGTGTTTACTGACCATCGTAGTCTACATCATGTATTCACTTAGAAGGACCTGAATAAAGTTATTAGAAGGACCTGAATAAAGTTACTCAAGGATTATGATGTTACCATCCAGTATCATCCGGGTAAGGCTAACGTGGTGGCAGACACATTAAGCCAGAAGACAGTGAATATGGGTAGTCTAGCTTGCTTGGGTGTGTCCAAGCGACCTTTGTCCAATGAGATTCAAACCTTGGAGTCTAAGTTCATGCAGTTGGGCATCTCAAAGAAAGGTGGGGTGTTAGCCAGCATTGAGGCTATGCCCACATTCATTGAGGAGATCAAGGCCAAGCAGTTTGAGGATGAGAGTTTAAATGAGCTCAGAAAGAAGATAGTGTCTAGCAAGGCATAAGATGCAGGTGAATTGCTCAGTTTTAAGGGAGGAATTTATGTTCCCCGAGTGGATGATTTAATTCAGAAGATGTTGAAAGAATCCCATGGTTCACGATATTTCATTCATCTGGGTGTGACCAAGATGTACCGAGATTTGAAACGACTTTATTGGTGGCCTGGCATGAAGAAAGACATAGCTGAGTTTGTGGCTAAGTGCCAAAACTGTCAGCAGGTAAAGTATGAGCACCAAAGGCCTGCAGGTTTGCTTCAGCGAATGCCAATTCCTGAATGAAATTAGAAATAATAGCTATGGATTTCGTGGTTGGTTTTCCCAAGACCTTGGGGAAGTTTGATTCCATTTGGGTGGTGGTTGACAGACAGACTAAGTCAGCCCACTTTATTCCAGTCAGAGTAGACTATAATGCTTAGCGATTGGCTAAGGTTTATGTGAAGGAGATAGTGAGGCTGCATGGGGTACTCATTTCCATCATCTCAGACCGTGGGACGCAGTTCACATCCATGTTTTGGGGGAAATTGCATGAGGAGTTGGGCACTCAACTCACTTTTAGCACAGCCTTCCATCCACAGACAGACGGGAGTCAGGGAGAACTATTCAAGTGTTAGAAGACATGTTGAGGGCATGTGTGATTGACTTTGGAGGGCATTGGGATAAGTTCCTACCTTTGTGTGAGTTCTCTTATAATAACAGTTACCACTCCAGCATTGATATGGCACCATTCGAGGCGCTTTATGGGAGGGGATGTAGATCACCCATATGTTGGTTTGAGGCTGGAGATGTGAAACCTTTGGGGATTGAGTTGGTGAAAGATGCTCAGAATAAGGTGAGAAGCATTCAAGCTAAGCTTCTAGCAGCCCAGAGTCGACAGAAAAATATACAGACCGTAAGGTAAGGGACATGACATTTCAGGCTGGCGAGAAAGTCCTTCTAAAAGTGTCACCCATAAAGGGGGTGATGAGATTCGGCAAGTAGGGCAAGCTTAGTCCTCGATACATCGGGCCATTTGAGATTCTTGACTGTGTAGGGCCCGTGGCTTATAGGTTGGCTTTACCACCTAGCCTACCTGGAGTCCATCCAGTGTTCCATGTTGAAGAAGTATCATGGGGACGGAGATTACATCATAATGTAAGACTCAGTTTTTTTGGACAAAGACCTTCAGTATGAGGAGGAACTGGTTGCAATTCTTGATCGCGATGTCCGGAAGCTGAGGACCAAGGAGATAAAGTCCGTGAAAGTTCAATGGAAGCATCGTCCGGTTGGGGGAGCTACTTGGAAAACCGAGAAGGACATGTGAGACAAGTATCCCAGTTATTCGACGATTCAGGTATTACTCTACTCTTGCCTTATCCATTTCTCCTAGTTTATCACTCGGGGAAGAGTGATGGGTAAATTGGTATCTATTGTAATGACTTGTTCTCGTCATTATAGAAAATCCAATGGGGAAGGAATTTGGGCCAGAAAACATCTGAGTAGTAACTTGGAAATTTCTAGCCTAGGCCAAACTTGGACAAAATCTAAGTCAGGTGACGTCTAGGGAAATCCGGTAATGGATGGGGAATTTAATTATGATTTTGATCACATGAGTGGATAGCCAAGACGTTAAGGAGCCTGTACGGCTTTACGAAATCGAATTCGGGCGAGTAGAACTACCAAAACTGATCTTGGAGTGAAGGGGTAGTTTTAAAACGTCAAGGTTTTAAGGTGTGTTGCGAAATAGGAGCTTGGGACTCAAATTACGAGTTTCTGTCTTTGTGCAAGCCACCGAGGTGGGATTAATCCCACCAGGGAGAGGCCGCTGTGGTGGGATGGGTCCCGCTGTGGCAGGACAGTCGCGACTTAAATCGGGGGAAAACCCCAAAAATGTTATTTTCTACAAAACTTCATTCTTAATAGCTAAGGGATGACCTAGGGCAGTTTCTCATCAGGTTTCCACGAATTCTCATGCTAAAGGTAAGATAATTACTCCCCTAATCCGTATTTCAATTCTTAGAACTTAGAATCCTTGTTAATTATCGTTGGGGGATGGTTTTGGCTTGAAGTTAATGGTGGGAAAAGCCCTAGTTGATCATTAGGTTCATGGGTTTGGCCTTGGGATGGCATTTTGTTATAATCTGGGTAAATTAGGTCTTGTTTATTGATCCTTGCATTACTTAACTGTTTTAGACCAAGAACAAGCTGAAAGAATCCGGAAAGGGAAGGCTCAAGTGTCTTAGGAGTATTCAGGCTTGGTTTCGAGGTAGGTGATGGTTCAACTTCCTGTTGTGTGATATATGCCTGTTAATTGCTTCATGATATATGCCTGTTAATTGCTTCGTTGTATGCATACATGTATGTGAATAGGGAAACGTGAATTGAACCAAATGAAATGATTATGTGTGAACAATTACATGTCATGAACCTGTTACTTGACTGTGACACTATATATACTGTTCATTATGGGTGTGATTGTGACTGTGGTAGTGCTGACTGGACCGGATGTCACGTTTCGATACATATATTGGATCAGGTGTCACGTTTCGATACATATATTGGACTGGGTGTCATGTTCCGACACTTGTATATTGGATCAGGTGTCACGTTCCGACACACTAACAGATTGGGTGTGATGAGAGGACCACTTGTGATTATTACATCCATAACTACCTGTCATTGATATTGGGAATTTGCATGTTGCTCCTAAAATAATAACTGAATTATGCATTCTGTATATGTGTATTTACTGTGTTGTAATTACTTGCTTATATTTCGCTTACTGGAGTAGCCGCGTGATCCTACCAGTACACTGTGGTTTCGTGTACTGATACTGCACTTGCTCATTCTTTGTTGAGTACAAACATCTTCAGGCGGCTACTGACAGACCTCAGCTAGGGGATCATTGACCGAGACCGGATTCGAGGGTGAGCAGTTCTTTCAGGCTACCTTGGATTCATCCTTATCCTTGTCCATTCCTTTTGGACTCAGACTAGAAGTTCAGGCATTTTTACTTATGTTTAGTTTCCGGGGTTGCACCCCCTTTTCTTAGACTTTTTGATTAGTAGAGTTTTGGTACAATGACTTACAGGTTCTAGGGGTTGAATTTCCGCAAGAGTTATGCTTAGTTCTTTTTATTAAAACTTCGGAGTTTATGGGAACTCCTTATTAATTCTTCATCTAAATTTGCTTACGTGTCTTTAAATGCTTTAGTTTTTTAAGCTGCTTAGTAGGGTTGTAGTAGTGGTTCTCCAACTAGAGGGTTAGTGTGGGTGCCAATCACAGCGGTCTGGGTCGTGACATATTTATTGAGATAAACTTTATGCCACGACCTTAGAATAGTGAAAAAGTGAAGTATCCTAAGTTCCTTGTAGCCTCTTATTCGTAAATGTGGCGCATTGCACACTCATGAACAAGACTATACTGATCCGGCTTGTTACACATCCTAGGACCTTTCTAAAACTTGATGCTCTGAATACCAATTTTGTCACGACCCAAAGTACCTCCTAGGTGTGACATGACAAATAGAACCCCGAGAGGTCCTAAATAATCCACTTGACATAAACATGATGTAAAAGAAATATAACAAGAGAGAGAGAATAGGCAACATACTTATCATATCATAAACAGAATCTGAACATAAGTGTGGAATATTAAATTGTGTCTGACATAGCCTTTCTAACATCATAAGAGTTGTTGGGACGTAACCCATACACCATATACAAGTCTGAAAAGAAAAGTCAATAAAAGAAATAGAGCAATAATGGTTTTGTCCTCGAAGTATGAGGACTCACCAATCCAAGGTAATAGCAAAGCAACCAAGCTAACCACAAACGGGAGGAGGAGCGCCAGACCCTATATTATGAGACAATAAAGGCACAAATATATATTAGTATGGAGAATGTACTAAGTATGGAGAAATGCATAAAAATGTAAAGTATGATAACGTGATGAATTTAAACATAATATGCAAGACCAAGTAACATGTGATAAGAGCCTTTATAAAGAAATCATAAATCATATGTGAGGTTAATGCATACTTAAAACCATTTGAGAAGATTTCATAAAACCTTTGAAGAAAACATAGTTTATTTGTGGGATAATTACCATTAACCAACAATAAGACCATGTGAACTAATACATGAAATCTGGTATGATCCTCACATTGAAAAGGGAAATCTACTTGCCAAGGTAGAACTCTGTCACATTCATTCTTTGCTAAAGTGGATCCACTAAGTTAGGCCATATAAGAAAATCCTATGGAGACTTGTATTTAAGGGACAATGAAATTGCTTCTATAGACCCGACCTCTATTAACGGGAGAGCCTCCATCTCAAAGTCCTCTCAGTGCTAAGTAAATCCCAACGGAAAAGACATAATCATAATTATATCAAAATACTTGGAAAGGCAAAATAAAGACTACCAATCCAATCATAAGTTCATATTAGAGTAACTCTTTTCAAATCATGATTTCATAAACTTCTTCATAATAGACACTTACCTTTCTAAGCATCTAAATCATGATTCCTTTCAATTGTAAGAAAGCCTTTCATAAAGCATTTACACTTTATCTTAAAGGCATCCTTTAGTCATAAATAATTCTTTTCATAATACATGCATAACTTTTATGATCATAATTCATAAGTTCATAAGCTTTGTTCATGAGTTCATAGTCAAAATCAAGTATGAAACATGAGTCCATATGAAATCAATTGGAAAACATATAATTGGATTGAATCATGCATAATAGATCAAATAACATCAACTGAATCATAATAAATTGAGCTTAAGGAGATTTGCATAAATTCCTAATAGAATTGAGTGAAATCAACTTAGGAGATTGTGATTCTTTTCGGACCCAATAGATGTAAAGGATCCATTGGTAAATTCCCACATACCTTGATAATCAAAGCTCTAAGAATGCAAAGAGAATGAAACCTTGAAGCTTGAAACTCTAGCTCTTCATAAAATTTTAGGGAAGAAAACTTGAGAGATTTTAGAGATTTTGAGGGAATGAGAGAAATTGGGCTTAGTTTGAAGGGTAGAAACAGTTATAGAGGTAGTTATAGGGCCAAAATGACGTTTAGTAGGAAAAAGATCAAAACACCCTTGATTAAAAATTGTCGGACAAGTCTACGGTTTGGACCTATGGTCCATAGGTTTTTCTACGGGCCGTCATGGTTAATCATAGAATCTGTTACTGGGCTCAATATTTTTGATCAATTCCACGAGAACTTCCTCCAGTCCGTCGACCATTTTACAGTCTGTAGACCCCTTCCATAGAACCCAAGTGCAAGCCCAAAATTTCACTAAGTCTAGATCACTTCTACGGATCACTCCTACAACCCGCAGACCCTACTACGACCCCTCAAATCCTTTCGTAGACCAGAGGTCTCAAATCACTTCTCTGAGTCAACTCTACGGGGACTTCCTATGGCCCATAGACCACCCTACGACTCCTTATGTTCATTTATAGTTCAACATACCGAACTTGACATTTTCCAAAAACTCAACTTAGTTCCTACGACTGCCCTCATCTGACTCGTTGGACTTTCTAGGATCCTTAGATGGTTTCCGTAGGACACAACCTCAGTGCAAAAAATGCACCTTTTCCTTAATAACTCAACTTCCAATTTCAGAGGTGTTACAATATCTCCCCTTCAGAATATTAACCAACAAACATGGTAAAAAAATGGTATCATTATGAGGAATGTGTAACACCTCAAAATTTTTAAAGCTAAGGTCCGAACTATTCTTTATTTGCATATAAGGTCTTATCGAGTTATTCTTAAATTGCTCATATTTGTAAAGGTAAATTCTTTAGTATGAGAATTATTTTTTATATCAATTAAGGTCACTAAAAGCTCCTAGCACAAAGTAGAGTTGAAAGTTTCCTTATCGATTAAGTTTTGATGTAAGATTCTACTTGGGTCAACTTCAAACGACCATATCTCTTAGAATATAAAGAGTTACGTGGCCCATAACCTATCAAATTAAAGGAATTTGAATCTTCTTTCCAACGCCACAAATTTTGCAATAATCTGAGTTTTGAGAAAAAGGTATGACCATTTTAGTAACCTGATACAGTGCTGTGACGAATTAGCCGACGGAAAAATATTAAAAAGGGTCGTTTTTGTCTTTTTACCTCTGAGAAAACCCTAAACGAATTTCTTGACTAATTAAAGACTCAAAACAATCAGATTTTCATATCTTAATCCATCATTCTCTTCTCTCTGAAATCCTAAGGCAAAATCTTAAGGAAAAATCAAAGTAGAAGACTTCAATTTAAGATTCTTTCAATCTTTTTGAAGATTCTTCTTCAAGATAAGTCTTTCTCCAAGAATTTCATTCTTTCCAACTAAAATTACTCCATACAATTATGAATCACTAATGAAAATCATAATTCTTGGCCATAGAGATTTCAAGAAATTAATTCAAGAATCTCAAGAAAGGTTTTCTTGATTGTTTAACTTCAAGCTAGGGTTTCAAGGCTTCTAATCAACTTCTTCTTCAAGATTATTCAAGAACCTTGTTGTTTCAGGTATGTAAGGCTATAATAGCGTTGGACTAGTTCGTCCTCACGCTCTACATCTACTTTCAAATGAGTAAAAGAATAATCTAGGATTCTATCCCTAGATTTGAGTATTCCTAAGATGAGTTGATTTTGAGTTCTTGAGTTTCTATTCTTTTTGAAATTCTATTCCTAATTATTGAATAGCTATATGTTATGCATTAAGATTCTTGAGTTGATTCGTTCATGTCTATATTTCATCATGAACCCTATGAATCGAGTATTTTTGAGATGAGTAGTATCATTGAGTTCTGAGTTCTTGAGTTTTGAGTTTCCATAATGCTATTAAGATCCCTGAATTGAGTCGTTCATGTCAATAATTCCGCATGAACCCTATGAATTGAGTTATAAATCTTGAGAAACTTTTTTTAAATTCAACACTTGAGTTTTAAACTGAGTTTTTGAGGAAGTAAAGATGAGTTTTGAGAAAGAGTTTCTAAAACATTATTAGTATGACAATCAAGTGTGCCATCAATATTTAAGGAGTATGGTATCTAGTTATGCCATCAATGTTTATGCAGTATGACTTCCCGAGTCAGCAATGATCATATCACAATATGATTTTGATATATTTTTGAGAAAGAATTTTCATTATGAATTGAGTAAGAGTATAAGGAAACTAACTATTCCGAAAGGTATCAGTTTTTACATTGATAAAAGAGAAACTTTGATTTCTAAATGAGTTATGAGTTCAAAGATATTTCAAGAGCACTTACCTCTTTTAAGAGGATAGTTTGAGCAATTATCTCAAACCAGAGGAAGAGTATATTTTTTTTAAACATTGAGCATGGGTATATATTATTGGGAGCAGTGTTGAACACCGATATGGGGATGAGTTCAAACAACTAACATTCCTCATAAACCATGTATGCCAACATGAGTACATGATCATACTTATTAGATGAATCCTAAGTGCCTTCGGACAGAGCTTAGTGGATCCACTTAGTTAATGTGTTCTATACTCTAGCAAGATATATGACAGTTCTGGCAGCGTGGGGGAGAGGTTGTATCATCACGTAACTCATAGTGATGGTTGTCGGTTAGGGAATCTCCCAATAGAGTTAAAATATATTTTTATATATCACTTATTATGTTGAGTTCAGAGATGAGAAATATTTTATAAAACTTTAAATGATTTAACTCATTTATTGCTTTACATTCAGTTGAGTATATATCTATATCTATTGCAGTCTTTTCATTCAGTTATATATTATTCAACTATATTACATACTCGTACCTTCAATGTACTGATTTCATTCGACCTGCATCTTTTAATTATGCAGATACATATTCTTAGGATCCTCAACAAGATCCTGTTGTGATAACTTTCATCTGCTCGCCAGCTTTTGAGTAAGACCTCCTTGCTTCCGGAGGACTGCAGTTTTATGAGTTGTTGGTATAGTAACATTTTGAGTAGTCGTGGGTCTTTTCCCGACACTCGTCTATATACAGTAGCGGCTTCATATATAAACAGTTTTGGAGAGTCTTTCAATTTTCAGGAGCGTGGGTCTTTTCCCGACACTCGTCTATATACAGTAGCGGCTTCATAGATAAATAGTTTTGGAGAGTCTTTCAATTTTCAGGAGTTTTATTTAAAACTTATTTCATACTCAGTATATTCATTTTAATTTTGAGATTCAATAAACTATTTTTAAACGTTTTTCTCAATTTAATGCTTATGTATGTTTGAGTTAGTCTTCCGCTTGTAGTCAGCCAAGATGAGGGTTTTCTTGGAGACCAGCAATGGTTCTCAAGTGCCGGCCACGTCCAAGGTGTAGGCTCGGGTCGTGACAAACTTGGTATCAAAGCCCAGAGTTCAAGTGTCCTAGGGTGTCTATGAAGCCGTGTCAGTAGGATCTTATTTATGTTTGTGAGGGCTCCACTTCTATAAATGAGGGATTACATACATTTAAGAAAATTTTGTATTCTTTTATACTCTAAATCATGCAATAGAGTTGTGTCATAAGGAACTCATTCAAACTCGTGCTTTCTCAAATTCATTCGACTATCCCCCATACTCAAGGTAGTTGCAAAGTAAAGTCAGTTCATTATCGATGAGTTACTTTCAACAAAAGTCTTGAGAAAGTTATGAGACTGCAGAGGGGCTTAAGAGAAGCCCATGAGTGAGCTTAAGTGTTGAGATTCAAAAGAATGCACTCTTATTCATATGAATCGTGCGTTCGAGCTAAAAGCGAGATGTATTCCCAGGCTCTTTTCTCTAAACCTTGTTTCAGTTGAGACCCTTATGCGAAAGTGTATTTTGGAGCTTGGGTAGTATTTTCACCTGAAAAGATAGTATGAGTTATGAGATTATAAGCAGTAGTAGTAAGAGTTCCCAAAGTTAGAAGAATGCATGTAGAGGTTTAGTAATCTAAGAAAGATAGATAGTGATGAGGCAAGCTATGTTATTATGGTCATGGACTAGTAGGTTATTAATGAGGAGTTTTCCTTTTTGGGTAGACTAAGAAGTAATAATTTTGTATAGAGTTCATGATTGAAGTTAGGGAATAGTTACTAGTTAGGATGAGTTAGAGTATACTTTAACTAGAAATGAGGTTATGATACTGTGTCATTGTGTTAGTAATGACCAAGTGTAGGTGTTGAATAGAAGAGCAGGAGTATTCATGAGATGATAGCTCTAAGCTAGGCTTATGATCTTTAAGGGAAAGCCCATAACATTCAAAGGGTTATAGAACTAATTAGGCAATGATGTATAGTGAATGAGTAAATAGTACTTAAGTCGTGAAATTGAATGTGAAGATAATTCGTAAGTATGTAGACATAGAGATAAATATTGACCACTTGTAATGAGATTTTAGTGGGCGAGTGTTTCTTAATTTGTATCTAGTAGTTGTAAGTTAGTATAGTAAGCGAGAAATCATATTGATATTCGAGTTTAGTAATAAATATTAGGCTTGAATTTGAGATGAGAGCGGTGGTAAAAAAGAATGAAAACATGAGGGTGATGATGTTAGTTCGAGATCTAATCTGGTAGATTTGACATAGAGTAGGTAAGAAATTAATGTGTTACCTTTTACAAGTGTGAGTGGTACAAGTATGAGATTCTAACTTTTAGATGAGAGCAATGAAGTGTGGCTAAGTCATTAGATTAACAAGATAATTAAGAGGTGTACCCGAGATCGTATGTAGTTAGACGAGGTTCCAATTAAGTTAATGATTATTTTTCATGTGTGCCTAGATAGTATAATTGACCTATTAATGTGTAATAGGCTGAGGTAAGCATTAATTTTCTTCCCTTAAGAGCTAGATGAAGCAGCCTTATAAGCCATTCAGAAGAGGTTAAGAGAAGCATCTTAGAAAGAGGTCTTAGAAGGAGTCTTAGTACCTGCTTATGGAGAGTTCAGTAGCCATGAGATAAGCCTTTCTCGAGTATTAGAGTAAATGGAATGTAGACCAGTTTAGGGATGATGAGAATAAATCCATGGCTTTAGAGTGTCAACTCCAAACCTAAATGGGAGATGATAAGATGAGAAATCAAGTCAAGTGTTGAGGATGAGATAGTGATGTCTTCAGAAAGAGTTTTAGAGATATATCAATCCGTTCATAATCTTGCATATTTCTCAAGCGAAGTTATTACAGTATCTTGTGGATATTCCTAATATCAAAATTGTGTCTATGACCTATGCTCATACACTTCATAGAGATTCATATCTTTGTCTCAATTTCCTGAATGAAGGGTAAAACCTTTAGCCCATTGATCTCAATCTTACACCATAAAGTTATGGATATCAGCCTCATGATATGAACCTATTCATATAAGCATTCATGTATCACAATATGGTAAGTCTAACAAATTTATGATTTAATCTCAATGGCTAGCAACATAATGTTATGTCATGCATATTCTTATATCAGATATCTCGAATAAATTGTGTTTATGGACTTTCGCTCTAAAGCTCCTTCAGTGATAATTTAGTTTTGAGAGTGGTGTTATTGATAGTAGTTGTGTGATGATAGAGAAGAGGATTTCTATCTCTTAGTATGATAGTGATGGTGTGTTTATTCCATCTAAGGTTATAAATGTGGAGGAAAAAGGAGATAAGGTTTTAAGATGAGTACTAAGCTAGCTTCCTGGGGTAATGCATGAAAGTTCAGTTGGTAGAGATGATGAGAGGATGAGAAATTCTTATAAGAAGTGGTTAGTAGGAGTCGATGGAGTGGTTATAGTACTAGGCTTGAATGTAGTGTTCTTGGAATGAGATTTCTTATAGAGGTATATAACCCAAATCTCATGATTTAAATTAGAATAGTCACCTTATGTTAAGTAATTAGTGATTTTGAGTTAAGATGGAATATAGTAAGAGTAAATCCTTTCCCTTCCATGCTCATTTTAACCGTCATTCGGGGATGAATTATCCCAAGGGGGAGATATTGTAACACCCCAAAAAATTTTAAGCTAAGGCCCGAACTGTTTTTTATTTGTATATAAGGTTTTATCGGGTTATTCTTAAATTTCTCATATTTGTAAAGGTAAATTCTTTAGTATGAGAATGATTTTGGATATCAATTAAGGTCACTAAAAACTCCTAGCACAAAGTAGAGTTGAAAGTTTCCTTATCGATTAAGTATTGATGTAAGATTCTACTTGGGTCAACTTCAAACGACCATATCTCTTAGAATATAAAGAGTTACATGGCCCATAACCTATCAAATTTAAGGTATTTTAATCTTCTTTCCAACACCACTAATTTTGTAATAATCCGAGTTTTGAGTAAAAAGTTATGACCATTTTAGTAACCTGATACAGTGCTGTGATGAATTAGCCGACAGGAAAACATTAAAAAGGGTCATTTTTATCTTTTTACCTCTAAGAAAACCCTAAACGAATTTTCTAACTAATTAAAGGCTAAAACAATAATATTTTCATCTTTTAATCCATCATTCTCTTCTCTCTCGAACCCTAAGGCAAAATCCTAAGGAAAAATCAAAGTAGAAGACTTCAATTCAATACTTTCCATCTTTTTAAAGATTTTTCTTCAAGGTAAGTCTTTCTCCAAGAATTTCATTCTTTCCAAATCAAATTCCTCCATACAATTATGAATCACTAATAAAAATCATAATTCTTGGCCATAGAGATTTCAAGAAACTAATTCAAGAATCTCAAGAAAGGTTTTCTTGATTGTTTAACTTCAAGCTAGGGTTTCAAGGCTTCTAATCAAGTGTTTCTTCAAGATTCTTCAAGAACCTTGTTCTTTCAGGTATGTAAGGCTATCATAGTGTTGGACTAGTTTGTTCTCACGTCCTACATCTACTTTCAAATGAGTAAAAGAATAATCTAGGATTCTATCCCTAGATTTGAGTATTCCTAAGATGAGTTGATTTTGAGTTCTTGAAGTGCTATATGTTATGCATTAAGATTCTTGAGTTGATTCGTTCATGTCTATATTTCAGCATGAACCCTATGCATCGAGTATTTTTTAGATGAGTAGTATCGTTGAGTTCTGAGTTTTTGAGTTTTGAGTTTCCATATTGCTATTAAGATCCCTGAATTGAGTCGTTCATGTCCATAATTCCGCATGAACCCTGTGAATTGAGTTATAAATCTTGAGAAGCTTTTTTTAAAGTCAACACTTGAGTTTTAAACTGAGTTTTTGAGGAAGTAAAGATGAGTTTTGAGAAAGAGTTTCTAAAACATGATTAGTATGACAATCGAGTATGCCATCAATGTATAAGCAGTATGGTATCTAGTTATGCCATCAATGCTTATGCAGTATGACTTCCCGAGTCATCAATGATTATATCACAATATGATTTTGATATATTTTTTAGAAAGAATTTTCAAATATGAATTGAGTAAGAGTATAAGGGAACTAAGTATTCTCAAATGTATCAGTTTTTACATTGATAAAAGAGAAACTTTGATTTCTAAATGAGTTATGAGTTCAAAGATATTTCAAGAGCACTTACCTCTTTTAAGAGGTTAGTTTGAACAATTATCTCATACCAGAAGAAGAGTATATTTTTTAAACATTGAGCATGGATATATATTATTGGGAGTAGTGTTGAGCACCGTTATGGGAATGAGTTCAAATAACTCATATTCCTCATAAACCATGGATGCCAACATGAGTACATGATCATACTTTTTAGATGAATCCTAAGTGCCTTCGGGCAGAGCTTAGTTGATCCACTTAGTTGAGGTGTTCTATACCCCGGCAAGGTATAGGACAGTTCTGACAGCGTGGGCGAGACGTTGTATCATCCCGTAGCTCATAGTGATGGTTGTCGGTTAGAGAATCTCCCAATAGAGTTAATGTCTATTTTTATATATCACTTGATATGTTGAGTTCAGAGATGAGAAAGTATTTTGTAAAACTTTAAATGATTTAACTCATTTATTTCTTTACATTCAGTTGAGTATATATCTATATCTATTGCAGTCCTTTCATTCAATTATTTGTTATTCAGCAATATTATATACTCGTATATTCAATGTACTGATGTCATTCGACCTACAACTTTTAATGATGGAGATACAGGTTCTTAGGATCCTCAACAATAGCCCGTGGAGATCACTTTCATCTGCTCGTCAGCTTTTGAGTAAGACCTCCTTGCTTCCGAAGGACTCCAGTTTCATGAGTTGTTTGTATGGTAACATTTTGAGTAGTCGTGTGTCTTTTTCCGACACTCGTCTATATACAGTAGAGACTCCATAGAAAATATTTTTGAAGAGTCTTTCAGTTTTCAGGAGTCTTATTTAAAACTTATTTCATACTCAGTATATTCAGTTCAATTTTGAGATTCAGTAAACTGTTTTTAAACATTTCTCTCAATTTAATGCTTATGTATGCTTGAGTTAGTCTTCCGCTTGTAGTCAGCCAGGATGAAGGTTCGCTTGGGGTCCAACAATTATTCTCTAGTTCCGGCCACGTCCAAGGTGTAGGCTCGGATCGTGACAGAATGAAAAAACACAAATAATAGAACTATGAACCACATACAAGGTAAGTTGAATATACTAGAACAAATCAAAATGTAGGAGCACAAAATAAAAAAAAAATGGAATAAAATCAATAAGATTGGTATATTATAAACAAGATATTTTTTCTTTACTTACATAAAAGCATAACAGTTTATTCTGAGTGGACAACTTTTTGATATTACATTCTTTTAACAAACAAATGGTCAAAACACCCATATTTCTATCCATCTATATCAAAATAGTTATAAAAAATGAGACGTAGATTTGAAGGCTCTTACGTCTAATTTTAGCAAGGTTCTTACGTCTAACTAGAAAATATCTTACGTCTAACTTTTAAAAGACTCTTACGTCTAACTTTTAAAAGACTCTTACGTCTAACTTTTAAAAGGCTCTTACGTCTAACTAGCAAAGATCTTACGTCTAACTTTTAAAAGGCTCTTACGTCTAACTAGCAAAGATCTTACATCTAACTTTATGGTAAACTCATTAAAGTACCTGGCCAGATAAAAAAATGGTAATTGATCTAAAACGAGCAGATTTCACCCATCAAAGCTCATGAGCAGAATAGTGACAATATAGACGTAAAAACCTATTAATGATCATATTACAACTAACTAAGTCAAGCACAATTATTAAATAAAAATAGAGCAAACATTTGGAACTCAAACTTAATATACCATCACCTTTCTTCCAACTCTCCCATTGAGCCACAAACATACAAGAAGCAGACAGTCTAATAGTATGAGTTTCCCAAATTGTATTCAATATCAAACTTTCCTGCTATAAAGAGATTATTTCTACCACGCGAACCTACAAAAGCAATTGTTGATGAAACAATGAGGTAAATTGCAAACAGATATATCAGAATCTAAACAAGACAAGAGTAAATAAATAACCAGGAATCTTAAGCTTCACCCAAATAATGACTCTTATCATACTAAACACTATGAAACCTACATTAGAATCATCACAATATATTACTCAAAGATATTAAGAAAAGGATAAACATATTTACCTGATTAATGAAATCCCAAAAGAGAATTGAAATAGCCGCACTTTCCCAAAACTCATGAACTATCACATACAAAAATAGAAACTTCAAATCTTCATTATCTCAATAAGCCCAAGAAATCTTGGACCCAAAAAAGTTGAGAATCCTATCAACGTTTAGTTGCAGAGTGAGTAATTGAAAGAACGATAAAATAAATCCAAATTTCTTAAAGAATGTAATGAAAAAATCACATTATACTCTCATCATAAATCACATAGACGAATGAAAAAAAGACGAATTTTGATAAATAGGGACTTACATTTCTTTTGTAGTTTTCGGGCCTAAATCATCCGTGACTGAAAAAATGGGGTACAATCTCTTGGTTTTACAAATTATCATTTTTGAAACAAGAGGGTTTACATTTAAGTTAGTAGCAGTGTGTGCCATAAACTTCAAAATTGAACATTTTAGAGAAGATTTAGGGATTTGAAAGAGCTAATTTTTGCAAGAGGAGAGGTTTAATTTTAGAAGAGAGAGGGTAGTTGGGAGGTGGGGTTTAAAGTGGAATATCTTTTTCATTTAGATTAGTGTCTTCATAATTATTATTTTTACATGATTAGGGACGAGTTATCTACTGTTTTAGAGACCACATTTATTATCTTCCCTAATTTAGAAATAAGACACGAGAATTAGGGACCAGAAAATAATCTTGTCCTTATATATATATACTATTAAGGACTAGTTTTTCTACTAGTCTTCAATCGTTGTTCCCTAATACACCTTTTTCTTGTAGTGATTCCTCCTCGAATGTGACTCAAGCTAGCATGAATAGAGTATAGAGAGAAACTAAGAACCCAACATGAATACAAATCTCATCAAAATGCACATACACAAGGAAAAATCACTCTAATCTAAATCATAACATCCAAAATCAAGCTTTCATGAAAATGCATGCATATGAAAACATGAGAATGACTTAAACACATGAATCCGAAAGAATGAAGCATCAAGAACTTATACCTCAAGCTAGAATATGAGCGGAGGTATAGAGATGAGGATACATGGACAACATATCGACCACATCTTCCTTATTAGCACCCTGAACTAATTGATTGCTTCAAAGAACTTTCATGGAAGCAACGTCTTTGTTTCTCAACTTCTGAACTTGACGGTCTAAATTCTTTACCGGAACCTCTTCATAAGAAAGACTTTCCTTAACTCCCAAACGTTCCAATGACAGTATAGACATCAGATCTCCAACACACTTTTTCAACAAAGATACATGAAATATCGGATGTACCGATGCTAAGTCAGTAGGTAACTCTAACTCATAAGAGACCTTGCCATGTCATTATCAAAAGAATACCCTAGACATGGCATGGCGTATAGGACCCGAGAGACCCTACACAAGCTACTTGACATACATGCAACATAATAGAATATAAAATAAGAGGGTTCAAGTAAGACATCTCATATGATAAAAGAGAGTTTGAACATAAGTGCAAAATTATAACTATGTCTTAACAAGACATTCTAAAACAACATAAGAGTGGTTGGGACGTAACCCATACACCACGTACAAAGTCTCAAGAGTAAACAATAAAAGCAATAAATGGTCTTCATGGCTTTGCCCTCAGAGTATGAGGACTTACCAATCTAATAGCTATTAGCAATCCAAGCCAGCCACGAGCGAAAGGAGAAGGAGCGTCGGACCCAATATTATGAGAGAATATAGGCACAAGTAAACATTAGTACACGTAATATATTAAGTATGGAGAAAATACATAAACGTAGACATGATATCATAATATGCTTAAAATATATAATCCATGACCAAGTAGAACGTTGAAAGGCTTACTAAGTAAAGTCACTAAAATCATGAGACAAGGACAAGCATAAGTAAAAGTCATATGAAAGCTTTAAGGAAAAATAATAGTTCTTTTGTGGGATATTAGCTTTAACAGACAATAGACCATGTGGGCTATAACATGGAATTCGGTGTAACTCCCACACTGAAAAGTGAGATTTTACTTGCCAAGGTAGAACTCTGTATCATATCAATAATACTATGTGGATCCACTAGCTAAGTCACTGAAGACAATCCTACGGGGGCACATAGTTTGGGACTAGGAGATTTCTACTAGAGACTACCTTATTTGAGTCTCCACCTCAAAGTCCTCTTTGTGCTATAAAAAATCTCAACGGAATAGACAAAGTTAATTATTAAAGCATGACAATAATCAAAATACCAACCAAAATCATAAATTCGTATAAAAGTAGCTTCTTTTAAAACCATGAATTCATAAAATAGTTCATATAGACACTTACCTCTCTAAGCATCTAAATCATGATTTCCTTTCAGATTGTGAGAAACCTTTCATAAATCATTAATACTCAACATGAAAAGTATCCTTAAGTCATAACTCATCTTTTTATAAAATATGCATAAATCTCTTACCAAGTTCATAATCATAATTTCATAGTTCTTAAGTAGAAATCAAAGTATATGCATGGGTCCATATGAGATCAATTAGAAATCATATATTCAAGTAAAATCATACATAATAAGGTACAAAATCAACAATTGAATCATAATAAGTTGGACCCATGAAGATTAACATGAAACCCCATAAGAATTGGGTGCAATTGACATTTGAGTTTGGAGTTCTTTTGGACCCAATGGATGGAAGAGATCTATAAGTAAATTTTCACATACCTTGATAATCAAAGCCTAAGCAAATAGATTGAGATCATGACCTTGAAACCTGAAACCCTAGCTTTCACCTTGGAGCTTGAGAGAGAATTGAAGGGGATTTGAGGATTTGGAGAGAATGAGAGAGTTTGAGTAGTTTTAGGAATTAAAAATCAGTTATAGGAGTAGTTATAGGTCCAAAACGACATAGTTTATGAGTTAGTTTTGTAGGAAAAGACCAAAACACCCTTAATTAAAAACTGTTAGAGTGACCTACGATTTCAACCCTCTCTATGGACCGTACTGGTCAGCCGTAGAAACACTTACTAAGGCCTAAAATCCATTCAACTCCCACAAAACATTTCTATGTCCATTTTACGGCCCGTAGACCCTTATGTAGAACTCAACTTTAAGTCTAAAATTTCATAGCTCTTATACAAAAACAAATAAATATTATATCATACTAATTTCTTGGAACATGAGCATTGACCAGTAAATAAATGGTCAACTAATATTAAATAATATATGCATTTTACCTTGCAAGGTTGGCTTTGTTCCAATATGATTATATAAGACAATAGGAGTGCTTCATTATATCATCAAATATGAATTAATATTATTTTATTGGTATCCATTACTTCAATAAATGCAAATTGAATTTAGAAAAATGTAGAATTAAGTGATTATTTGACATTACCACATTTTATTTTATTTTATAGTTACTCTTGTTTTTGTTGTCATTCAAATATATATAACTATTTAATTTATTGGATTCGAGTTTTCGTATATATATAACGTAACATAATAACCGAAAAAAGACCAACCTAAAAGAAAACACTTAGAAAAATTAACACAAAACAACTTTCATTCATATGGATACATATTATTATATTCTTACAAACTCCATACATATCTTTTTCTTACTACTCATTCCAATCATGCATTTTTTTTCCTTCAGTAAGGCTAGGACCCAAAAAAAAGCCATTTCCTTGTACTTTCCAATAACATAATGTAATAGGAGTCTCATCCCATAAGCAGTTATAGCTTAAGTTAGAAGTATAAACATCAAACTTTGCTTGTTTGTTACCCCACCAAAAATGACAAAAGAAAAGGGTATGCCCAAAAACACGAGGGAGGAAATGAAAATGAAAATCGTCGCCCACTTTAGGATGATGATATCCAAGATCGTCGTCTTTTGATGCACAATGAAACGTTAAGGGTATAGTATTATCGGGAAGATAGTCAACAATATGAACCTCAATAGAAGGTTTAGCTAGGATGCCTTGATAAGCATTAATAACATACAAGGAGATTATGAGTAAAATGAAAAAGCTTTTGGTCATAATGGATATAATAGGAACTTGTAAAGGTTGATTTCTTGCAAATGTAGTGAATTCTCTTCTTTACCTAATTTATATATAGATCAATTGTAGAAATCGGGTTACTAAATAGGGATATATTTATTAAATGGTTTTTGACTTTTTAAAATTGAGATAAGGCCATAATGTAATATTTTGAAAATTCAGATTCTTGATCGACTCATTTTTACTTGCATTAATAGTTGAACTTTAGTCAAATTTCTGATACCGAGTAAAATGAGAAGCATAAAGTTTGGTTAAATTGAAAGTGTTAAATAATATTATATTTTATTTTGGTTATGATATTAGGGGTGCGAATCTATCCATTATGATTTTATAAGAGACTACGAGTGTTTGGTTATAGGCGGAATGACCTGGGAGATCCTTATATTTGACTCCCTTTATCAGTTGGATCCTTCTACTTATCACTTTATCAACTGAACTCATAAAATCATCAAAAAACAACATTTAAAACCCCTCTGATTATTGACCAAACTTATGTGACATTGATGTTGTTGAGTTGGAAAAATGTGTAATTGCACGCATTTGAAAGCGAGTAAATAAGATATTTTACATTAAATTAAAAATACTTTAAAAAAAAATAATAATCAATTTTTAAAAAAATTTAAAAACCTTTCTTTCTCAACCATCCCCCCCCACCCCATACCCCCAACTTCCAACCCTCTCTCTTCCGCGTCCAACCCTTTCTCTTCTTCTTCTTGGAATTTCATCCCCCACATCCACTCTTGTCCTCTTCCTCTTCCTCTTTCTCCTCCTCCTCTTCTTCCTCTTCCAACTCAACCCACACTTTTCTTTTACTCCAAATCAGTCCCCCACCCTAACCACTTCGTTCTGCCTCCATTCCTAACCCTTCAAATTTTTTATCTTTTAATCTAAATATGTTAGAGATCATTATTTGTGTTGGTTGACTTCAAAGAAGAAATGTAGGTATGGGTTAACATGAAGGGTGATTCGTGGATATTGAAAAACTTAAAACGACATTGATAAGTTAGAGAAATCTTGAAGCGGGTCTTGTAAATTTGTGAAATTAATTTAAAATTTTCATTGAGGTTCTTTGGATTTGTATTGGTGAACTTGTAGAATTTTCAAGTCAAATGATGAAGAATTTCATCTATTTGACATGAATTTGATGCTCAATTTGTGAGCAAATATGAAAACATGCCTTGAAAATCTCCATAAATTATAGAAGTAGCCTAATTGATTTTTTATTTTACTTTTTAACATGTAATTACGTGTCATTAAAAATGACATAGAATTTCATGTGTAATCGATTATACTACACATACTAGTCAGATGTAAAAATAATTTAAAATGTTGTCTTCTAATGGATTTAAGAATTCAGTTGACAAACTGATAAGTAGGAGGGTTCAACTGACAAACGCAGCGAAGTACATGAGTCTCCCAGATCATTCCGCCTTGACTATCATTAAATATGTGTATTGATATCTTATTAGTAGTGTCTGTTATTTTAACCATATAAATTGAATTTAGAAAAAAGTATTTAAGTGATCATTTGACATTACAACATTTTAATTGTTTTAATAGTTATTCTTATTTTGTCATTCAAATATTTATAACTATATGTTACGATCAAGACCGTCGTGAGTGACACCCACACTAAACAAATAGGTGGGAGAACCAAACTAACCCGTGGGAGAACCAAACTAACCTGAAAACCAACCCAACACTATTAAAGAAAAATCAAGTCTATCATAGATAAGATAAAACAGTTTAGACACTAAAGAATTGAATCCCCATAAACTCAATCCAATCATCTAAAAATATCAAATGCAGAAATATCTCTAAGAACTCAAAGTCACCATACCAAAACTCTAAGCAGTCAAACTAGGGATGCAACCCCAGAAACTAAACATAAACTAAATACTAATATTTGTGTTAGAAAAGATGGTCAAGAAATATAGAAGAACTCATGGCAGCTCGTAAGATGTAGCTCAACCTTGAAATTAAATCAAGCGTCTCTCAACAGAGTTCTCAGATCAGTTGCGAGAAGATTCACTAAACTTAACAAGAAAGAAACAAATGCAATATCAGTACACAAACCACCGTGTACTGGTAGGATCACGCGGCCAGTCCAATATACACATATATGTAGTTCACTACCAAATAGTAATCACAAAGAAATACACAATATAACAACAATTACCAACCACACATAGACTATCAAGTCACATGATATGAAACAACAATACAAGAACCAACCAATGCATAACCATATCCAAAATGATCTATTTTACGAACTTCAGGGTTTCGTGGTATTTACTAAGATTGATTTTCAGGCCTGTTTACCATCAGTTAAGGATTAAGGTAGAGTACATCTCTAAGACAACTTTTAGGAATCATTATGACCATTATGAGTTCCTTGTAATGTCTTTTGGATTGACCAATTCCTTAATGACATTTATGGACTTGATGGTATATGTTTTTAGGCCTTATTTGGACTTCTTTATCATTTTGTTCATTGACGACATTCTTATTCACTCGAGGAGCAGGGAGAAACATGAAGAGAATTTGAGGATTGTGCTTCAGACTTTGAAAGATCCATGAATTTATGGCTTCAGTGTGTGGCGTTCATAGGTCACATGGTGTCAAAGGGGATTATGGTTGACCCGACGAAGATTAAGGTAGTTCGTGATTGTGCTAGGTCCACCTTTGTCTTAGAGATTCAGAGCTTCATTGGGTTACTAGTCTACTGCAACCATTTTATCAAGGGTATCTCTACTATAACAACACCATTGACTAGACTAACTAGGTTGGATGTTCCTTTAGAGCGGTCAAACGAGTGTGAGGTGAGCTTTCTGAAGTTCAAGGAGTTTTTCACTTTGGTGATACCAATTGGTTGGGGGGTGGTTGGTCGAATTATAGCTTCGATTAGCTTTTATTTTGTTATTTGTCATATTTGACTAAATGTCTTAGAATATAGTTCTTGTTCTGTAGGAGTTTTGTTGATTATTTCATTTATGTCATTTTCCATATTCCTTAAATGTTTTACATCTTGAGTTCTTAAGTACAATTCTAGGTGTAGTTTTATTAGACACTGTAGTGTATCTATTTTCTTTTTTATTTCGATCCATTGGTGTAAATATTCTTCGTTTATCATTATATGTTATAGAATGTCTTCATGTAATATTTTTCTTTTGATACTTCCAGTTTCTTTATTTCTTCGATATTATTTGTGATATATTCTAGATGTATCATTTCTTGGGTTCTTATGTAATTATTGATGTTTTCACATATAAGTACCTTTTCTATTTCTATATCCTCTATCGTTTTTAGCCAATATTTTAAATGTTCGTAGTTAATCATTTAAGTCTATGTCGGAGAATACATCTGAGT
>JAJONR010001360.1:0-81366 GCA_029582245.1 Solanum etuberosum
CTATAATGACCCAAATAGAATCATGTTGCCTTCGGGTGCGAGGGAAACCCACAATAAAATCCATATTAATCTCTTTTATATACAACTTGGCATAGTCTTCCGCCGAAAAAGAGACCTTGACGGGAATAAAGTGGGCTGATTTTGTCATCCTATCTATAATGACCCAAATAGAATCATGTTGCCTTCGGGTGCGAGGGAAACCCACAATAAAATCCATATTAATCTCTTTTATATACAACTTGGCATAGTCTTCCGCCGAAAAAGAGACCTTGACGGGAATAAAGTGGGCTGATTTTGTCATCCTATCTATAATGACCCAAATAGAATCATGTTGCCTTCGGGTGCGAGGGAAACCCACAATAAAATCCATATTAATCTCTTTTATATACAACTTGGCATAGTCTTCCGCCGAAAAAGAGACCTTGACGGGAATAAAGTGGGCTGATTTTGTCATCCTATCTATAATGACCCAAATAGAATCATGTTGCCTTCGGGTGCGAGGGAAACCCACAATAAAATCCATATTAATCTCTTTTATATACAACTTGGCATAGTCTTCCGCCGAAAAAGAGACCTTGACGGGAATAAAGTGGGCTGATTTTGTCATCCTATCTATAATGACCCAAATAGAATCATGTTGCCTTCGGGTGCGAGGGAAACCCACAATAAAATCCATATTAATCTCTTCCCACTTCCAAGTGGGAATTGGTATATTTTGGGATAGGTCTCCCGGCCTTTGATGCTCAACCTTAACTTGTTGACAATTCAGACCTTTGGCTACAAATCCTGTAATATCTCTCTTCATAACATTCCACCAATAGACTTCCCGTAGATAACGGTACATCTTGGTGGCTCCCGGATGAATAGAATACCGAGAACTATGAGCTTCCTCTAAAATTTTCTCCCTCAACTCATCAACATTCGGAACACATAATTGACCTTGGTACCTAAGCACCCCATATCCCCCTTGGGAGAAAGCCTCAATGGAATTCTTGAGTACCAACTCTTTTAACTCGACTAATATGATCAAGGTCTTGCTTAGACTTCACTTCCATCAGAAAGGACGATTCAGAGACATTATTGACCATGACACCACCCTTGGTGGAATCCACTAGTTGAAAACCTAACTGGGCCAACCTATGCACCTTTCTTTTAATCCTTTACATGAGCCACACTACCCATAGATAATCTACTAAGAGCATTCGCTACCACATTAGCTTCGACAGGGTGATAAAGGACACTCATGTCATAGTCCTTCAATAATTCTAACCACCTTCGTTGACAAAGATTCAAGTCCTTTTGACTAAACACATATTGTAAGATCTTGTGATCGGTAAACACATCCACATGGACCCCATATAGATAATGCCTCCATATTTTTAAGGCAAACACAACCGCCGCTAATTTAAGGTCATGGGTCGAATAATACTTCTCATGGACTTTAAGTTGCCTTGAAGCATAGGCAATCACCTTACCATTTTGCATAAGTACACATCCCAACCCAACTCTAGAGGCATCACAATACACCATAAAACCATTTGTACCCTCCGATAAGGTCAACACCGGAGTGGAAGTAAGTCTATCTTTTAACTCTTGACAACTTTTCTCACAAGCTTCCGACCACACAAACTTAGCCTTCTTTAGATTCAAAGCCGTCAACGGAGAAGCAATGGAGGAAAACCCCTCAACAAACCTCCTATAGTAACTGGCCAAACCCAAAAAGCTTCTAATGTCAGAAGGAGTTAGAGGTCTAGGCCAACTCTTGACCGCATCTGTCTTCTTAGGATCTACCTCAATACCCTTGCTTGACACAATATGACCAAGGAATGCTACGGACCTTAACCAAAATTCACACTTGCTAAACTTTGCGAAAAGTTGATGGTCCTTAAGAACTTGCAGTACAACCCTCAAAGGATCAACATGCTCATCCTCACTCCTTGAATAGATCAAAATATCATTGATAAACACTATCACAAACATGTCAATATATTGTCGGAATAGTCTATTCATTAAGTCCATGAACGCCGCCAGAGCGTTAGTCAAACCAAAGGACATTACTAGAAACTCAGAGTGACCATATATTGTTCGGTAAGCCGTCTTGGGAATATCAACCCCTTTCACCCTCAATTGGTGATAACCCGAACGAAGATCAATCTTAGAGAAATAACTAGCCCCTTAAAGTTGGTCAAACAAGTCATCAATTCTCGGAAGAGGATATTTATTCTTGATGGTCACTTTGTTCAATTGAAGATAATCAAGGTACATTCTAAGAGACCCATATTTCTTTCTAACAAACAACACCGGAGCACCCCATGGAGAGATACTAGGTTAAATAAAACCGTTGTCTAGCAAATCCTTTAGTTTCTCTTTCAACTCCTTTAACTCCACCGGAGCCATTCTATAAGGAGGAATACAGATAGGTTGCGTATCTGAAAGAAGGTCAATACCAAAATCTGTTTCCCGCTCGGGAGGAATACCGGGCAACTCATCTGGAAAAACTTATGGGAACTCATTAACTACCGGAACCGACTCTAGAGAAAGGGTTTCAGATTCAACATCCCTCACCCTAACAAGATGGTAAATACACCCTTTGGAGATCATCTTTCTAGCTTTAAGGAAAGAGACAAATTGACCTCTAGGCATAGAATTTCCCCTCTTCCATTCTAAGATAGGCTCATTTGGAAATTGGAATCTAACCACCCGAGTCCTACAATCGATAGAGGTATAACATGCATGCAACCAATCCATACCCAAAATCACATCAAAGTCTAACATGTCTAACTCCACTAAATCTACCAAGGTAACTCTATGGGACAACTTCTATAAACCCTCTTAGCCACCACCGAGTCACCAACCGGGGTAGAGACCGAAAAAGCTTCTATTAACACTTTGGGGAGTATTTCAAACATCATGGCCACAAAAGGTGTCACAGAGGATAAAGTAGCACCGGGCTCTAACAAGGCATATACATCAATATAAAAGGCTTTTAACATACCAGTCATCACATCCGGGGAGCTCTCTTGGTCACCTCGGGAATGAAGAGCATAAAAGTAGTTTTGCTTTTGAACATTGGAGTTTAAGCCGCTTGGAGGAACTTGTTTATCTTCCCTTCCCTTAACCTTGAGCATAGGACAATCTCTCATCTTGTGGCTAATCATCCCAAACTAAAACACCCATCGGTGCCAACTAGGCAGTTACCATCATGCTTTCTACCACATTCTGCACAATTAGGCCTAGCAACATAAGAACCACCACTATTTCCTTCTTGAGGTTTAGGGTTGGAAACCCTATCCTTGTTGACCCTTGGAGCACTAGAGGAGCCTTGGTTGGAGAACCTTTTTCTAAACCTTGGTTGACCTTGTCTATCAGACCTAGCATTGGAGAAATTTCCATCACCGGTTGTAGCTCTCTTTACCTCTCTATTCTTCTTCTTGAGTTTGGACTCCACAATTTGTTGAGCGTACACCATAAGCCTTGAAATATCCATATTATCATGGATCATTGCCGTACGACATTCTTCTTCAACCAAGTCGGAAACACTCGTTAGAAACCTACTCATCTCATCCCTCGAATCCGACACCAAAGATGGAGCATACTTGGACAATTGAGTGAATTTTAGGGAATACTCTTTCACGCTCATGATTCCTTGGCGAAGGTTAATGAATTCCTCCACTTTAGCTTCCCTCAACTCTTGGGGAAAGAATCTACCAAGAAATGCTGATTTGAATGTTTCCCACTCAACCGGACCCGCTCCTACCGGCCTATGGTTCTTCCATTGAGTATACCATACTTGAGCAACACTCTTCAATTGGTAAGAGGCTAGCTCCGCTTTCTCTACCAAAGTCACCCCTATAATGTCAAGTATCTTGTAGACCTCTTCCATAAATTCTTGAGGGTCCTCTCCCATTTTGGAGCCATGAAACTCAGGAGGGTTTATTTTAGCAAAATCCCTCACTCTAGAAGCCGCAAAATTCACATTAGTGTTCATAGGAGCAATCACCTCTCTATTTGCTTGAGTTGTCACAACTTGAGCCAACAATTGGATAGTAGAACTAAACTCTGCATGACTCACATTCTCAACCACAGAATCAACTGTAGCTTGATTATCTTGAGGAGGAGCTCCTTGATTCACATTCTCCTCTTCCACCCTTCTAGCATTTGCCCTTCGTGTATTCTTTTCTTGAAGACACCAGAGAAGGATTAGAAGGAAGATATTATAGAGTTAAACTCTATCACATGAATGAAGTGACATTTTCTAAACATCTTATAGCCTCTCATTCATAAATGTGGCACGCTTCACACCCATGAACAAGACTCTACTAGACGTGTCTTATGAGACATCATCCTAGAATCATTCTAAACTTTTTTCTCTTATTACCAAGTTTGTCACGACCCAAGGGTACCCCCTAGGTATAACAAGGCACATAGAACCCCAAAAGGGACCATGTAAGACAATTAGCATATCATAACATAAGTAAAGAACAATAAAGAGTAAAACACATTTCGAGTCCAAAATTTTCATAAAGGAAAGCGGAAGTCTAGACTTGTCTTAATTAGCTATCTATTATTACAATCGAAGTATCAAATAGGGTCACAACCCTTACAACATAGTTCTCAAATGAAAGTACAAGAAAAGAAAATAGAAAATCATCATCCGTCCTCGAACCATGAGGACCACCAACAGAAAGGTTATTAGTTGATCCAAGCTTTGACCAAGAAGGAGATCATTTCAAGAACCGGACCCTACACTTATGGAAAAAAATGTAGAAAATATGGGTTAGTACAAAAATGTACTAAGTATGATAGCCATGCATAAAAATAGTGAAAACATGCTAGAAATGACATTTTAGTTGAATGCATGCCATTTTCTAAGTTAAAACATCATTTTGAAGATAATGGAATCACATAAGTCATTAGAATAATTAACTCATAAATCATCATCTCATAAGAGAGACATACCATAAGTACCCTCAAAGTCTACTTGTGCAATGCATGAGTAAGATCCCATAATCCTACTCATACTAAGTAAAGCTTCTTGAGTAGTCATAGTTCATAGTTCATGTTCTTGTTCATATAGTAGCCATAGTGGGATTAAGCCTTAACCGACATAGACCATGAGAGCTTATCATGGAATCCGGTGTCTACCCCACACCGAAAAGGGGTTGTCCTACTTTTCTAAGGTAGAACCATACTCTTAGCTTATGTGAATCCACTAGCTAAAGACCTATAAGGGCACATAGTAATGGGATAGGGAGATTGCTTCTAGAAACTCGGACTCAACTATGGTAGAAGGTTTCCATCTCATGAGATACATACTTTGGGAACCCTGACTCAACTAAGGTAGAAGCAACCCATTTGGAAAGTGGGACTCAACTAAGGTAAAAGCTTCCATCTCATATTCATATCCACTCGGTGCTAAGCATTAATTCCCATAGATTACATATTAAGTCTTGACTTAGTTCATATTCATGGAAGAATGTCTTGACACTCAATCCAACATAATTCATACTATAACTCCTAGATTCAATAGGTGAGAATAACCTTTCAACCTTAGAATCATCATATCATGAGAAAACCTTTCACATCATATCATAATCATACATAAGTGTTGTCATGAGGATAATCTCCCAACAACACAACAACTAGATCATAATCATAACCACTTTACTCTCAAAGTGTACTTAAGCATATTCATAATTCTCAAAGTCATGCATAATTCTCATACTTTTCCCCTTCAAGGACCATAGATCATATTCAATATAGAATTACTACATTAGACGTAGATATAATCATTATTTCAAGTAACCCAATCTAACCCAATTACTACTTGCATAATTTCATAACAATCTTCTATAATCAACAAACCCACATCACAAGTTCATAATTGAAGAATATGGGTTTCATGGGTTCTTGAGGAATTTCATCATAAATCAATAATAAATCATCAATTCAATCATAATTCATCATAAATCAATCATTAAAAACATTTTTAAAAGGAACCCATGAGATTGAAGTCAAACCCTAACTTTTGGGTAAATCACTAGTTTTGAAATTGAGTTTGGAGGGACTCCATGGATGAATTCTATCCATGGATGAAGAGCTACCATACATTGATGAAGAAACCCTACGAATTTGAGTGGAAAAGATGGATCCTTCAACCCTAGCTTTCACTTTCTTCTTCTTCTTCCTTGGAGTTTTCTAGAGAGAGAAATTTTGTAGATGATGAACTTTGGGTAAAATATTTTGGTGTTTTGAAAATATGAAGTAATTGGGTGTATTTTGACTTAAAATGACTTATATAGTTCTATAAAAATAATACAAAATGACTTCACTTTGATAGGGCTTAAAAAGGAAATACCCAAAATAACCCTCAATTAAAGTGAGTTGCCCAGGTGCCACGAGGGGCCCCATGAGCCGTGGTCCCTCTCGTGGACTTGAGGCAGTGGCTAGGCTTCCTTGCCTTTTAGCCTACATGCCAAAGACAAATTGACGAGGGGCTCCACGAGCCGTGGAGCAAGCCATGAGCCGTGGTCCCTCTCGTGGGCCTTGAGGTAGTGGCTTGCCACCCTCTCTCAACCCTCAATCTCCTAAGGCATCTTCAAGACCACTCCCTTGATCCATCTAAGGCTTCACGAGCCGTGAAGTGGCTCGCGGTGAGGGGCCATTTTTGAGGCAGCCTTAAGGAGGCTACTGCCTCCACCTCCACGAGTGGAACCACGACCGGTGGTATCCACTACGGGTCGTGAAGACCCTCGTGGTCTTGGTGGGCAGTGACTTGGCCAAGACGGGCAGCCTTGGCCCTTGCCCATTTTCCTTAGCTCTTAACCTTTTCCCTTGACGTTAACCCTCACGTTTTAGCTCTAGTTTAGCCTACTAATTTCCGGGGTGTTACACCAAGAGAGAAGGAGGAGAGTTAGAAACATACCTTGATAAGGATTCAAGCAAAAATTAACAAAAAAGTTAGTTTTTCCTTTCCAAAGCATGCCACGCTTGAGAGAATTTTTTTTTAATAACGTTGCAAGGTTAGAGAGGAAATTTGGGTGATTTAGGTGAAGAATGGGTGAAATTGAGTGTTTTGAAGGGGCGTGGGTCAGTTTATTTTATGAAAAGTAGGTTAAAACTCGAGATTTTAATGACGGGTGATCCTCCGTGGCATGGACATATCATGAACCCCTCTAGTTCAAAAAATTCAAAATGTGCATCCAGATTTGTGGCATAGGCTGGACGCGGACCCTTCTGGATATATTTTTCACATTTAAAGTCTCAACTTTGAGGCACTAAGCTATCGCGGAGTTCGATTATTTTTTAGTTTTTGTACACTTACCTTATAATGGCAAACTTGACTTCCATAATTCTTTTCAACTTATTTGCATACCACTTTCCTTGCAAAATACAAAAGAAACACAATTCGTTAAAAATGTGGGTTGTCTCTTATCCAGTGCCTTAGTTTTGTCGTGGCAAGACTCTTCTTTTTGTATTTTCTGGCAATTCACATTTTTTTCCATATAGATCCTAACTATTGCAATGAAATTATATCCTAACTATTACATAGAAAATCAAAATCCTAAATATTAAAAGTAAATCATAGATTTCCTCCCGTGCAGCGCCTGGTATAATGTTGCGGCACGACCCAACTCATAAGTCACTCATCACGAAGTGTGAGTACTTCCTTGTAGGAATCAACATCATTCCCAAGATAGTGCTTCACAAACTGGACATTCAATAATAAAGTGGATCTCTTCTCCTTGTTCCACAACTCAACAGCCCTATGAGGCGTGACACATCAACTCAAAGGTCATCTCCCTACTGGGAGCAATGAGTATTGGTGCTTTCATCAACTTCTTCTTCAGCACCTCAAATGCCTTGATGGAATTATCTTCAAACTTGAATTTCACTTCCTTCTTAAGTAGGCTATACATCGGTCTGGCAATCTTTGAGAAGTCCTTTATGAATCGCCATTACAAGCCTAAATGTCCAAGAAAACTTCTCACCCCTTTCACTGAGACTTGTGGTAGTAGCATCTCAATCACTTCAACTTTTACGTGATCAACCTCTAGCCCTTTGTTTAACACTTTATATCCCAAAATTCTGCCTTCCCTCACAAAGAAATGACACTTCTTTTAGTTTAGCACTAAGTTGGTATCCTCACAACGAGAAAGGACCCTATCAAGATTTTTCAAACACACATAAAAAGACAATTCAAACACTGAGAAATCATCTATGAAAATCTCTCCTCCACCATATCATAGAAGATGGCCATCATGCATCTCTAGAAGGTAAATGACGTATTTCAAAGTCCAAATGACATACACTTGAAGTCATAAGTGCCATAAGGACAAGTAAAAATTGTTTTCTCTTGATGATCAGGAAAGATCAGAATTTGATTGTAACCTGAGTGCCCATCTAGGAAACAATAATATTCTTACCTTGTCAATAACATATGTTCAATGAAGGGAACCAGATAGTGGTCTTTCTTTATCACATCATTCATCTTGCGGTAGTCCATGCAAATAGACCAACATAGTGGTGTTTCCTTATCACATCATTCAACATGTGGGAGTCCATGCAAATACTCCAACTTGTGATTATTCTTGTCGGGATCAACTCATTATTTTTATTAGTAACCATAGTAATGCCACCCTTTTTCGGTACACACTACACATAACTGACCCACTTGCAGTTAGATATGGGATAGACTATTTTTACATTCAAGCACTTTATCAATTGTTTTCTCAGCACTTCCTTCATTATTGGATTCAATATCCTTTGGAGTTGCGCACTAGGCTTGTGTCCCTCATCCATGTGGATCCTATGCATGCACAAATTCTGAATGATGCCATGAATATTAGACATCTGCCACCTATTGCTTTCTTTCTTCTTTTGAGCACAACAAAGGCTGCACTAATTTGGGCCTCATCCATATCTGCATAGAGAATTATTGGCACATTCTCATTATCACCCAAGAAAGCATACCGAAGATGAGATGGGAGTGACTTAAACTCTAACTTAGGGGCTTCTTCCATTGATGACTTTGGTGGAGGTCCCAACAATATATTTACAGGCTCCGAGTAACCATTTTTTACTAAAACACTTGCTACATCCAGAGTTTGTACTATTTCCTATGCTTCAGCATCCCCAAAAAATGTCATGACCTACTTTTAAGTGGGTATCTAGAAGTAATATAGTGTGCTTCTATAACATTATCAATTACAGTGATGACCGATAACTCCTCATAGACTGCAGACAACATCATTTCCCTGTATTCATTGAAAACCTCAACCTTCTTTTGTGCCCTCATGGATAACTTTCTCAATAGCTACATCTATCAAAGCGCATGTTGTAGCCAAGACATCCCAAAATTAATGGGACTTCAATATCCGACTTAAAATGTAGAGGATGAAATCCACAGGGAAAATCAATGACCTCACTTGCACTAACACATCCTTAACAATATCCTCTAGCCTAGCCACTGAGTGATCCTCAAGCTACACAATAATTATTGTGGGCTTAGAAATGCCCAACCCAAATTTGTTGAACAATAAGGTGGGCATCAAGTTGATGCCTGCCCCAAGATCACAGAACCCTTGGGAATGAATTCTCTTCCCTATAGTGTTTCGAACCGTGAAACTTACGAGATCTTTCAACTTGGTGGGCAACTTGTTTTGGATATGAGAACTGCACTCTTCAGTAAATGTAATTATATCATACTCGGTTACCTTCCTGTTGTTTTCCATAATGTCTTTCACATATTTGTTATACTTAGGAATTCCCTGCAAAACAACAACAAGAGGCAGAGTAATGTGAACATGCTTAAGTAGAGTGATAAACTTACCAAAGTATTCATCCTCCTTCAAATTTTTGAACCTTTGTGGGAGTGGAGGAGGTGGTTTCACAATTTTCGTTATGCTGTCATAATTTGAGCCTTTGTGAGACTTTGTTTTAACATTGTCATCTATCACTACTGTGAGATTCTATACTTTTTTTTTCTATTCTTGCATAATATACGTGGCATAGCGTGACGTAGTTATATGAGGTCTATATGACTTGGTATAGTATATTGGAGAATAAGATTTAAAATGGGTGGCAATATCAAGGAACTAAACTAATGTTGTAGGTCAAAAGAATCCCTCAAGGAAAGTTCCGGGGTTAAAGAAATGACTCGTGTAGCACCTCACCCATTTGAAAGGTTTAAATTAACTCATACCTCTGAGTTAAGCCTATGTGTGTATAATATGCTAAGAATAATGTGGTATGAAGTATTATAATATCACAATTCATATGTTAAGTTTTGAAGTCAAGAAAATTAGCGAAACAAAGGTCGGCAAAAGTTATTGTAGGTTTCTCTAATAAATTTTTTTGAACTTTGGTTTAAATTTCTCGGATGTTTTCTCCCAATATATAAGCATTTAAAAGTCCCATGACTTATCAAATCGAAGGTCTACGAGTCTAGGTCGTAACGCATAAAACCTCACATCAAACTGACATTAGAGTAAAATGTTATGAGTGTTTTACTGCGGACTGTCTAGGTAGAATTCGGGTAGCGAACCAGGTCTGGTAAAAACATATGGCATGTCGGCTATTCGATGTTTTAACCCATAAAAATATTTATTTTCAGTTCCTTGCCAGAAAGAAAACTTAAGAGAGGGTTCTTTGATGATCAAGGTTTGTTTTTAGCGATTTCTACCATTAAAGGTTGCCCCCGTGCCTTGAAACGTAATATCTACATGTGGCAATCATTTTTCCTTTCTATTAGCTGCGTTTGGAGCTAGTTTTAGAAGATATAACTTGGTAGTTATTGGTGTTTCTTCAAGGTTTACACTGGGTTCGCTAAGGTTATTATCTCGGGACTCTTTTATGATTGTTTTTACAAAGTTCTACGGATGTTTTGTCAAGTTAGGACCATATGAAAAATTTGCCGATTGAAGATCACTTATAAATTTTTTATAGTTCTGTACCAGCTGTGGATATATAGTGGTTGTGAAGCTTAAGATGTAAGGAACAATTTTCGTGAGGAACCTACGGTAATTCGAGCGTTCATTGGAAAGGTATGTTAAGGCTAAGCTTCGTCCTTCTTTTTTGTATGACTCCTAGGAAATTCCTAAAATTCTAAACTCGATATTTTACTATTCTATTTCTAGAACGACCTTCTAATAAAGGCATTGAAATCACAACTGAATTATTTTCATGATGGTATTATGTTGATATTGTACTCGTTCGGATAAATAGGGTATTCGACATCTACATGTCATTTTATCGATTTCCTTGACTATATCTCTATATGTATGAATTCTTGTTCTTCTTTAGGTGGTGTGAAAATATTATGGGAGACATTTAGTATTTGCAACCAGTCATCTTCCCCCACTAAAGTTTATTTTGAAAAATATTTAAAGTAACACACGATTTTAAAAACTATCAATATAACTTAAATGGTTAAACTATTAAAACACTTGATTTTGAAATACTTTTTTTTTATAAATTATCTAGGAACCAAGTATAGGAACTAAGTGAAGCATCTTAAGCTTTTTATGAGCATATGCAAGGTTAAGTTATCTTTCTAAAGTCGAGTTAAGTTTTCAAGATTATTCGGAAAAATATATGAGGTTCCATGAGTCATATACATGTTATACGAAAGTGATTACGGGATTATGAGAACACGCGTACAAATGAGCCAAGATTGGCAACATGATTATGGTAACAAATATGCATTACGAATCCATGATATGACATGCCATGCATTCTACTCCCGATCTATAATTGGAAGGTATGGGGCCAATTGCTTATATATATATATATATATATATATATATATATATATATATACGTATGAGACATTGATGGCCACAAGTTGGTGAATATGATGCCGGTTAGCTATCGGGAGGCACCACATTTTCTAGCATTTTATTGGGTATGTCATGCATTTGCATCTATATATATATGTATTCACAACATATGATTACATAAGCATACCATGCATATTTGAAGAGTATGATGTCAAATGTCAGCCATGGAGATTATTTGAGTTTCAGTTTCAAGTGGTATCTCTTTTAACCTTTTAACAGCTGCTACTAATGATTCTACTTCCCACCTTACAAACCAGTATATTTTTATTCATACTGACGTCCCATTGCTTAGGGATGCTACTTTTTTCGTTTCGTGCGAGCAGATCCAAATAGGGTTTCTGATCGACCCACCTACTAGGATTCGGGTTTACCTGTGATATGGTAAGCTCCATCTTATCCTAGGACTATTAGAGGATGTTTAATTTTGTTGTACATTTTTGGTGTATTTGAGGCCTTATCCCTACAATGCTTATTTCACTCGTAGAGGCTATTGTGGGCACAATATTTTGGGTTTCTTTTGTAGGTTTCAATCCTCAACCTATAGGATTGGCATGTATATATATATATGTGTGTGTGTGTAAGTATGTATATCTTCAGTTGCGGCCTCGTCACTGATTAACGTTTCAAGCACACCTCATCCAATTCTTGGTGTAAACAATCGTTAAGCAGTATAAAACCCAACAAATCAGTTGGGGTCGAATCCCACAGGGAGCGGTACGTGTTCAAACTCAATCAAGAAGTACGAATGTGGTCTAATCAGCCATAGGAATAGAAATTATCAAAAAAGACATAAAAAAATAAAAGGGGTGACACGAATGTCAAATGGGGGGGGGGGGGGTTGGTTTGCAATTATCAACTACAATGCGGTCAAATAGTAAAGAGATAACAATAAGGAGGGAAATTCTCAGGATGTGATCGATTATAGGCAAATTCGATATATGGGTAATTGAAACTACTAAAAATTAGCTAAATATCAGTGGATAGGCTAGACTATAATTGGAATAGTTTTCTCTCGAACAACTATTCCGCTTCAAGTGATTTCTCTCGAACATTAACGAGCATAGCAATTAAGAACATCCCATAACCTTAATGCATCTTCTCTCTCGAGCAAGATGTGTAGGACTGGGTTTAGGATTCACTCTCTCGAGCTGAACCCAAATCAACCCAATACATACAAATCATTAATCAATAATCTTAGTTCTAAAACCTCTCTCTCGAGCAAGCTAAGAACACTAAAATAGAACTGCATTTGAAACTACAATTCATAAATTAAACCACAATTAATTATTAAACTCACTTCAATATAGCATTTAAACTAGTAATTAACAATAACCATACACTAATTAAACCCATAATCACATGATCACACCCCAAGAATTAGGTTTTAGCCGAATATCATAAAAAGATAAAAACCGTTACCAAATCGATTAGCCATCAACTGGTTAAGAGGAATTTAAGCTTTACAATCCTACAATTCGATGAAAATTTGAAACCCACTTGCAAAATCTCCAAATTGAGTCTCAAAACCTTCAAGTCTACTAAGAAACTCAAGAGAAAACTATTCTATACTAAATTGGATTCTCAAAGTCTATTAAATTCGATTCTAAATTAACTGTTTAAAACTAATTTATAGTCACCAAAAATAAGCCACGCATGGCCGTTTGGTGGAGTAAGTCGGGCTCGCCGAACCACTTGGCGAGCCGCCCATTGATCTCTTCCATCGCCTTTTTGTCTTGGCACTCAGCATCCTCAAGTCCTGTAACTTTGGGCGATCTCTCTTTGCATCGCGGAACTGCTCGGCGACTCGCCGACTTCTCCTTTTCGTCGCCAACTTGGTTTCTTCCTTTAGGGCTTGGCACACTGGAACTTTAGGCAGTGAGATCAGCCACTCGGTGACACGCCAAGTAGTCTTGGCGATCATCAGGCTCGCCCTTCTTCATTTCTTCTGCTTGTTTTGTTTCTTTTTGCCTGTTACTGTCCTTGCTTTGCTCCTCAATCCATATACCTGAAAATCAAGGCATTAACATCAGTTTATAGCATAAATTAGGCATTTGAGGACACTAAATCTACCAAATCACAGCCCTAAATGAGTCCAAATCTAGGACTCATCAACACCCCCAAGTTAAACTTTTGGTTGTCCTCAAGTAAAACTCAAGATCAGCAGTTCAAAAAGGATGTCTCAAACAGCGCTGCATAAGACTCAACATGAATGCACACAACAAGGTTCAATTTACTCATGCAATGATCAATTGTGCACTCAAAGATTCAAATTGTGACTCACCCTTACCAAATATGCTCAAGTTCACAGTACTTGCTTCAAATGCAAGTTCAAGCTCAAAAAAGGTACTCAAATGCCCTCACAACAAAGATGATTCCATATTCACACAGAATTTCTGACGAATTTTAAGTTTCGGAATCACATACAACTCTCACACTCCAAGGATGAACACATGCATGACTTCACCCATAGGTTTGCCCTTATTTTCCAATCAACATTTGTTTCAGCTCACTCAAGATCACCAAGGTCTTTTCATGGCTTTTAACGGGGTTGAGTGTCAAGGTATGGTCATTTAGGCTCATTGGCTTCTACCTTCATGAAGTGTGGCCTGAATATCATTTTCTTCCTTTTCTTTAACAATTCAAACATGCTCATAATCCACCCCATTATTCAACTTCATATGAATTTCCAAATCCCCCATTTCTTTTACAATTTTCATCACTTTATTTCACAACTTTTTCTTTCTTTTTCTTTGCTTCTTTTCTCTTTTTTTTTTGTTTTTATATGGAGGGGTTCCATCTTTTTCCAAACCATTACTCAAAGGGGAATTTTTCACACTTCTTGAGTTCCCTTCTCTTTTCTCCACACCCCCAACTTAGTCTTTTGGCCTAAGTTGGCTATTCACACAAACCATACTTCATGAAAGTTATGGGTAGATGGATAAAGAGGGATCACAATTGTTCAAGTTTCTTTCAAGAAATGGATAAGGCTCAATAGCGTTCAAGCAAGGTTCACACATCTCATAAGGTTGGCCATAAAAGAGGTATATTATCAAATTATTTCACTCTCCAAAATTATTGCCTAAGATCATTTCAAGTGCTTGCATAACTTAGTCAACCGGACCAACATGGTAAATTCTAGGTGTCATCACACACAATATTCAAGGTAATCTCATCACACAAGGCATTGGCACCAATATCAAATGAGACTCCACACTTTCTAGCTAGTGTGCAATGTTCATCACAAGAGACTCATTCGATAACCGGCTAGTCACAACGAGATGCTAAAAGTTCACACATTGTCTATGCAACTGCATTTGGCCTCATCGTAGCTTCACATTCATTTTGTTCAATTAAGAGCACTATTCAAGTCATCGGTATTAATCATAACCGATACTCAAATTTGCACAAGAACAACCACATTCACAAACAATAGGGGTGGCACAATTTTTTTTTATTTTTAAAATAGGTCGAAACCATTTCCATTCAAAACAAGGAGCCACAAGCTCAAACATCCGCAAGAATCATCATCCAAACACAATCAAAACACAATTATAGATCACAAAACCCAATATATACAAACAAGGAGCTTCTCATTCCACTTTCTTTCCCATATTCCTTCTAGCATATTCTCTTTGAGTAGCCATATCTTGTAGAGCATCAGATAAGGATTAGGAGAGAGACATTATAGAGTTGAACTCTATTGCACGACTTTAGAGTAATGAAAGAAGTGGAGTTTCCTAAACATCTTGTAGCCTCTCATTCCTAAATGTGGCGCGCTTCACACTCATGAAAAATCTCTACTTGACGTGGCTTGTGAGACTTCCTAGGACCTTTCTAAACCATGTGCTCTGAATACCAAGTTTGGCACGACACAAGGTACCCCTAGGTGTGACATGGCATATAGGACCGCGAAAGGCCCTACACAAGACACTTAGCATGCATAAAAAGATATAAGAAAATCAAAAGAGATAAACAGAAACATTTCAAGTCTAAGAGATTCATCAGAATAAAGCGAAAGTCTACAAAGTCTCATTTTCCATCTAATACAACAAGAGTGACCAGGACGTAACCCTGACATCACGTACAAAGTCTGAAAGTAAGAAATGACTGAAAGCTATAAATGTGCGGTCCTCAAAGTATGAGGACTCACCATAACTTGAAATCTCTCCAATGACCTCTAGCCACAAACTGTAAATATTGAATGTCGGACCCTATATTTGGAGAAATGTAGGCAATAGTATGTGTTAGTAAAATAATGTACCAAGTATAATAGACATGATTAATATCACATAAAACAGTCTAAAAAGGGAAATTTCATAATATGGAAAGACCAAGTTGGAAACACATGACAATAGGGTTAAAAACATAGTTCATGAATAAGGTCGATGCAAGTAAAGTCATCATTATGTTCCATATTAGATACTTCTTCAAGTAACCATAAATCATCATAACTTATGGGGAGTAGCCTTAACTGACATGTAAGACCATGCGAGCTAACAACATGGAATCCGGTGTCTCCCACACCGAAAATGGTTGTACTACTTGCCAAGTTAAGACCATAAACTTCTAGATTACGTGGATCCACTAGCTATTGTCTAACTAGACATCCTATGTTAGCACATAGTTTATGGGACATGGGTAATCACCACTTTTCCACTCAGTTCTAAGTATAACTTCCATGAAATATTTATTAGACTCATCTTAACTTAAATTTCATAAGACATGGGTAGTCTCCTCTTGTCTTATCATCCTAGGGTAGGGGTAATCGCCTCTTGCCTCAATATTAGATTTGCTCCTTATCATTGGTTCACTTTAGGTGAGAAAGCCTTTCAACCTTAAGAAACCTTATTATGTGAGACGACCTTTCACATTCATGTTTTCATGTGTATAAGAGAAATTTTTTCACAACACAACAACAACAACATTGATACTTCACTCTCAAATCATCCTTAAAACATTTACATCAACTTCATAAGAACATGCATGATTTCATAAACTTATCTTTCATCATTCAAAACCCACATTATGTCATCATAACTTGAAAAACATGGTATATGCATGGGTTCATGGGGATTCATCGTAAAATCATGGAAATATATCAATTCATGCTTGATAGATCATAAAAGAATTAATTAAATCAATAATAAAGAGAACCCATAACATAGAAGAAAAATCCTAACTCAGTTGGGGAAATCTAGCTTTACAAATTGGAGAATTTGGGAACTCCAAGGAGGAAAGGGCTCCATGGATGAAAACTATCATACATCAATGCTAATTGCTTGAATTCAATGGCGGAATAGGAGACTTTTCTTGCAAACCGTAGCTTTCTTCTTCAACTCCTAGAGAGAAATAATTGAGAGGAAGACTTGTTCTTCTTTTAAGAATCTGAGAGAATGATTTCAATTGGAGAAATTTGGGGGTTAAAACACTTATATAGGAGCTTAGGTGAAGGGAAAAATGACATAGTATTAAGATTGAATAATTAGGAAAGGACCCAAAAGCCCCTGACTTAAAGCTGATGCAACCACCGAATGGTGGCCTTCACGAGCCATCAAGGACCTTTACGAGACGTTGTGGCAGCCGTGGTCCTTGACCAGTGTCTTGGGGAGAGGCCCCTTTTTCCTTTCCCCTTAACGACCACCTTAATGGGTCGTTTACCCGTTTACGACCTGCCTAGAGGTTCCTGAGAGGAGGCTATTTTTGGGGTAGGTTCAGCCTCCCCCTCACGAGCGTCATAACGACCCGTGTGCCTCTCCTGGAGGACATACCACGGGCCACCACACAGACCGTGTTCCCCTTCACGGCCCGTCTAGTGGTTGAACTTAAATGCTATTGGTAAATTTGTGTTAATGTGTGTTGGGTAATTGTTTAAATCATGTTTTATGTGTTGGATTGCCCGTTTTGTGTTTCAAAATTGTGCTTAAATGCTTTAAAAGATAATTTCCCGAGTTTTATGTGTTAAAATTGATCTTAAATTGTTGGTTTGTGGTTATTTTATGTTGGGTCTAGTTGGGTGAAGTCTAAGTAACCCCCAATTGTGCTAAATAACGTACTTTGCCCAATGATGGAGCGTTTGACGTCATTCTTAAGGGCATAAATTGTCAAATGGCAAATTTTGGCCAAATCGGGGGAAGCCTGAGTACCCTGTAGGCATCGGTCGATTGGGTCTAAGTCTAATTGCATAGTGTAAGTGTTTGATTTTGATTTCGGGGGCTACGGGCTTGATTTTGGAAAATGGGGTTGAAAATTAGCATATTGGGCAGTTAGGTGAGCTGGGTCGAGCTCGCCGAACAGTTCGGCGGTTCGCCAAAGTCCCCCTTTGATCGCCCTTAATTTCTTGCCTATTATTGTCCTTGCCTTGCTCCTTAGCTCACATACCCGAAAATAAATGCTTTAACATAAGTTTATAGCATAAATTAGGTATTTGAGGACACTAAAACTATCAAAATAAAGCCCTAAATGAGTCGAAATCTCAGACTCATCAACACCCCCAACTTAAACTTTTGCTTGTCCTCAAGTAAAACTTAAGATCAGCAGTTCAATAAGGATGTCTCAAATAGTGCAGCATAAGACTCAAAATGAATGCACACAAAAGGTTCAAACTACACATACAATGATCAACTGTGCACTCAATGATTCAAATTGTGATTCACCATTATCAAGGGTACTCAAGTTCACAATACTTGCTTCAAATGCAAGTTCAAGCTCAACAACGGTATTCAAATGCCCTCACAACAAAGAGTATTCCATATTCGCACAGAATTTCTCGATAATTTAAAGTCCCGGAATCACATACAACTCTCAAACTCACAAAGATGAAAACATGCTTGACTTCACCCATAGGCTTGCCCTTATTTTCCAATCAACATTCGTTTCAGCTAACTCAAGAGCACAAAGGTCTTTTCAAGGCTTGTAACGGGGTTGACTGTAAAGGTATAATCATTTAGGCTTAGTGGCTTCTACCTTCATGATGTATAGTCTGAACAACACTTTCCTCATTTTCGTTAACATTTCAAACATGCTCATAATCCACCCCATTATTCAACTTCATATGGACCACCAGATACCCCAATTCTTTTGCAATTTTCACTACTTTATTTCATAACTTTTTCAGTCTTTTTATTTTCTTTCTTCTTTTTCATCCCTTTTGCTCTTTTCTTCTACTTTTTTTACATGGAGGGGCTCCATCTTTTTCAAAACAATCCATAAACAAGGGGGGGGGGGGGGTTTCACACTTCTTGACTTTCCTTCTTTTTCACCACACCCCCAACTTAGGCTTTTGGCCTAAGTTGGCTATTCAAACAAACCATACTTCATGAAAGTTTTGGGTGAAGAGATAAAGAGAGGTTACAATTGTTCAAGTTTCTTCCAAAAAAAGAGATAGGCTCAATGGGTGCCAAAGCAAGGTTCACACTTCTCAAGACATTTCAAGTGCTTGCATCACTCAATCAACCGGACCAATGGGGCAAATTCTAGATGTCATCATGCACAATGTTCAAGGTAATCTCCCCACACAATGCATTGATACAATTATCAGACAAGACTCCACACTTTCTAGCTAGCGTGCAATGTTCATCACAAGAGACTCATTCGACAATCGGCTAGTCACAATGAGATGCTAAAAGTTTACATATTTCCAATATAACTTCGTTTTCCTCATCGCAGCCGTGCATTAATTTTGTTCAATTAGGAGCACAATCGAAGTCATCGGTATTCACCAAAACCGACACTCAAATTTGCACAAGAACAACCACGATCATACACAAAAAAAGTGGCAAACTTTTAAAATTTGGTTCAAAAACTATTTTCTATCAAAACAATGGGCCACAAGCTAAAACATCCGCAATACCAAAAAAAAGATATATATATATATATATATATATAAAACAAATAAGCCCAATATTCACAAAACACACCATCAAAACAAAACCAATATTCACAAAACAGTCACAGGAGTAGGTATGGAAATACCTCACCCCACCCAACAAAATATGCAATTGTCCTCAAATGCAACTAAAAACAAAAAATAGTATATAAAGAGTAACAGAGAGGTAGGGGAAAAATCATCCTGCCAGGCTAAGCCTGGGGTGAAGTCTGCATGTCCGTCACTCCATCTGTCTGGGCATCAATGCTCGGGGTCACACTCTCAGGCTGGGCATCAGTGCCCGGTGTCTCATCAACCTTGGTTCCACTGGAGCCCACCATGGATACATCCCTCAAAGAGGCCTTTCTAGCTGTCTCGTACATGGCACCCTCTATGTCAGCCAGGTCCTCATAAACAGCCTCTTCACCCACACCAAGCTGCTCCTCATCTGTCTCGGCCTTGGACTCAGCAGCAGCAACATCAACCCTAATCTCATCTCCGGTAGTAGCCGAAGGAACCTCAAAATAGGCGGGAATATCTGCACTCGGGTCATCTGGGATCTCCACCATCCCAAATAGCGAAGTGAAGTCTCTGGACTTCAGATGGTACATATCCTTCCTCAGCTCAGAAACAACGACCTTCAAAGTTGTCACCTCATAAGTAGCTCCTTGGGCTCTCTCACAAACCTCTACTCTCGTTGTGAGGGCATCAATAGAAGCCTTAAGAGGTGTCAATGTAGCAGTAATAACTCTCTCAATCATCCCGGGAACCACAACCTCTAGCTGGGAGACACGCACATCAGCAGAATAGGCTAGGTGCCCCATCTAGAGAAACATGGCTTGGGTGATATTAGAGGCCTAGAAACAAGAGTACCAAAAGCAGATCTAGGGGGCGGGGGAGCAGAAGAAGAGCTAGGAGTGTCGGAAGGAGTGGAGCTAGAAGTACCTGAAGGCCCAGTGGCCGAAGTAGGCATGACTGCCTCTGCAAGTAGTGTATCAATATCAACCTCCGGGGATGTGTCCACGGGGGATGCTCTCCTCCTATCAGCCTAATCCTTCGTGTACTAGGCCTCTATACGCTGGATGTCGGTAGAAAATTTGGGTATAATCTCAACATCCCTCTTCTCATCTCATGGAACTCTGGCCCATCGACATAGCTCTGTGATCAGTACCAGGAATGGAAGGGATGTCTGGCACTACTTGGCCCTCATGTCCATCTCTTGTTCAACGATCAAGCACAAATTAAGCCACTTCCTAGAAATGATATTCCCGTGGCAGGTCGCCTTTGGGTGGTAGACGATAGACTAATTCTGAGATGGCATGATCGAGCTGCTAATAAATCCAAACCAATATCTAGTCGCCACATTAAAATCCTTCTTCTCTATAGGCGCTCTGGCCTCAATCCACCTTGGGTTTGTGTCAGAAAGAAGAGGGGCTAGCCAACCCGTTAGGTCATCCAGAGTCTTTGTTGTGATCATACTCTTGTATTCGTGCACGAAGTCTGTAGCCCTCTCAAACACAACATTTATATCATTACTGTTGTATCTGACTTTCTTCCCTCAGACCATCACGGTGTCTACCGGCTTGAAGGCACTAGCCTTCTTCTTCCCCTGAGGGACCAAGTCACTGTAGGCAGCATAGAACTCCCGGACCCATGTAGGAATGTATGGGCCACGGGGCTTGGTGAAGACCTCGAATCTATGGAACCTGAGGGTGTCCCACACTGCTGGATGCCTTTCTACTACACCATCTGTGGACAATCTCTTCTCATCTAAGATTGTCCTTAATCCCTCGGCATTTAACCAGATGAGTGACCGGGAAGGAGGACCCTGAACTGGTGACGCTGGAACCACCGTCTGTGCCGGAGGAGGCACTGGAGCTGAACCTGGAGGGGTCTTCTCTGGAATCCTAAACGGATTATGACGAGCTTTGGAGTGTAGATCCGCTTGCCAGGCCTGTAATAGCTGATCATCCTCACGCTCAGAGAAAGAAGCCTGAGAATCATATGATTCCCCCTCACTGCCGGAGTTGAATTTCGGTGTCTCAGCCATGGGTGCCTTGCCCTTTCCCTTTCCTCCCTTTGGAGGTAGCTTCTTGGCCTTAGCATTGGCAGCAGCTGCTTCCTCATTTATCACGACTCCTCCTGCCCGCTTTCGGGGCGGCATGTCTCCACCAGTCATGTTGGTTCTAGCCATTTCTTCAAAACAATGAAGAAACACTTAGAAAAATATCCAGAAAATAAATTGCAGAAAGACTAGCTGAACTGCTCGGCTAGTCACCGAGTCACTTTAGTGAGCCAAGTTGGGCTTGTCGAAAGTACCAGCACAAAAAAATATAGAATTCAAAGCTGGTCGGCGATGTCCAAGGCCTTTCAGTGGATCGCCGACACCAATCGACGAACTAGAAGTAGTCCGCCAAAAGTTACAGTGTATTTTAAGGATTAGGGGCGTAGAAGGGCGATCAAGAAGGACTTTCGGTGAGTCGCCGAGTGAACTCGGCGAGCAGATATATCACCAAAAGTTACAGAACACAACTCAACAATTCAAGGAAATTAAAGGCGATCTAAGGGGACTTTGGTGAACTACCGAACAACTCGGCGAGCTCGACTCTGCTCACCAAACGGCCCAACGTGCCAATTTTCACCCCACGTCTTCAAAATTCAACCCGCAGACAACAAAAACAAAATTAATTTCATACACTATCAAATTAAATCAAGACCCATACTACCCATGCCCTCGGGGTACTCAGATTTCCCCCGATTTGGCAAAAATTGGCCATTTGACGTCTTTTGCCCTTAAGAATCACGTCAAACCCTCCATCATTGGGAAAAATACGTCATTTAGCACAATCTGAGGTTACTTAGACTTCACCCCGCTAGACCCAACACGTTTTTATTGCAACCTAATAATTTGGACTCTATTTTAACAAGAAAGGACACAAGAAACGAACAAACACGCATAATTAGGCACAAACTTAATTCATTACGGGAAATCCAACAACTAAACAATGATTAAAATCAACTACCCAACAATTATCAACAACAATTTACCGACTTGCATTCAAGTTCAACCACATATGGAGTTTGGGGTTTGGATAACCAACCTTTTATGCCGAAAATGAAATTTGTAAAGCTAGGCGGTAAAGTTCCACAATTCCGAGCAAAGATTTCACATGATACGAGAGTAAAAATAAGAAAATATGAAATATTTAAAGTCGGTGAGAGGTACGAGAGTTGAAAAGTTAAGAAAGTGAAAGGATTTTGAAATTTTAAACCGTTTGGTCTTTAAAACCTTTCAGTTCGCACTTCATTCAGCGGCATAAGTCGTGCCTGCCAAACCACTCGCTGATGCGCTGAGTGGTATTTTGGCTCACCAAGTTTTACAGAACTCCCAGCAATTTGGGGGTTCAAACGGTGGACAAAGTCAGGCTCGCTGACCTGTTTGGTGAGTCGTCGACTGAGCCTTTAGCTCACCGAGTTTTACAGAGTTCCTCATCAAGCTGGGTGGTTCCAATGACGGTCCATGTTGGGGTTCGCCGACCTCTTCGGTGGTTCGCCTACTGGACTTTTGCTCACCAAATTACCCATTTTCCAACACTTTTCACTTTTCAACTTGCACAATCAACACCCGTTATTCAAATAGAACAATTAAAACACCAAAAACTTGGGTTGCCTCCCAAGAAGCGCCTTAGTTAACGTCGTGGTACGACGGAAATACTAATTCAAGCTTTATTTTTGGGGTTGGCCATTGTGTAACTAGGCAACCCCCCTTTTTGTCTTGGATTCAATTGGGTCAAGATTTGACCCATTTGCATTTCCAGCTGCTTAATAGAGACTGAGTGAGAATTCACCGTCTGATTGAGAGTTGAGACATCCTCCTTCATCTCTTTCAACACCTTGTCTGACCCTTCAACTTTGTTGAGAATGCGTGATAGCATGTCTTCCGTACGGACAGTTTCCGGCTCATTGGGCTTTTGACGTTCATGGGGTGGGACGTACCGGTCCTTGTCACCCTCTCTTTCCTTCCAAGAAGCATTACGATCACGCCAATCTCCTTCATGGTCTCTCCATCCCTCATCTATATTCCAACCCAGATTTCCACCTGGCCTTGGATAGTTTGAACGATAACCTCCTCCTTGATTATCTAGGAAGTTCACTTCCTCATTGTACAACACTTCAAAATGTGCCTCTTCGGGGTTTGCTCCACCAACACCCACAATATTTACACTCTTCAACCCACTACCCATCACATTTTTCACCAATAGATCCAGCTGGGTCATCATCTTGGCCATGATTTGGTCTCTCTCTTGATCCTTTTCAATTTGTTGTTTAGACATTCTAAAAGTGAGAGTAGATACTTGGTCTTCACGAGTGTACCATGCCCTATTGATCTTGGTCATGCCATCAAGGAGTTGAGACGCTACTTCATAGGGCTATTGCATTATGCCTCCGGGAACAAGTTGATCATCAACTCCTTTGTTCATCGAGTCAAGACTCTTATAGAAATACTCCTGCAATATATGGTTTGGCAGTACGTGAGGTGGACATTGAAGCACCAACTTGTTAAATGTCAGCCATGTCTCGTGGATTGGTTCACCTTCAACGCGTTTGAAACCTTGGATGTTATCTCTGAGCGTCATCATCTTTGACGGGGGAAAGAATCTTACATGGAACACTGTGGTAAGCTCGTCCCAAGAGGTGATGGAATCCCTTGGCAACTCAGCTAACCATTTGCTAGCCTCACCTATCAAGGAGAATGGGAACAACCTGAGACAGATTGATTCTTGTGATACGTTCTTGAATGAGAACGGGCCACAAACGTCCATGAAGTTCCGAATATGCTCATGTGGGTCTTCGTGAGCCAATCCTCCATATAGAGCTTTCATTTGGAGGAGCTGTAGCATTGTTATTGTAACATGGAAGACGACATTCCCTTTAATTGGAGGTAGACATATTGTACCCACACCACCCAATGGAATTGGGTCATTTACATCATTGAGATTCCCAATATCATCTTGGTGGCCCACTTGGCTACCATTACTCCCGTTTACACTCATCTCTTTCTCTGTACAATACAAGCAACACAAAACAAAAAATAAAGTAAGTCGATACAACTACAACCAAAAAGATGACTATTCAACTTCAATAAAAGAATTTTAAACAAAACCACTCCCCGGTAGCGCCGCCATTTTGATTAACGTTTCAATCACACCTCATCCAGTTCTAGGTGAAAACGATCATTAACTGTTATAAAACCCAACGAAAGGTTGGGGTCGAACCCACAGGGAGCGGTACATGTTCAAATTCAGTTATGAAGTACAAATGTGTCTGGTATGTTGAATGTCTTTCATCTTGATGTTTATGCTTTGTTTGATCCCAATAATGTGTCTGGTATGTTGAATGTCTTTCATCTTGATGTTTATGCTTTGTTTGATCCCAATAATTCCTTGTCTTTTGTGATGCCATATGTGGCTAGGAGGTTTGATATGTCTCTGGGTGTGTTGTTAGATCATTTTTCTGTCTCTACTCCTATTGTTGAATCTATTCTGGAAAAGAGAGTCTATAGAAATTTTCTCGTCTCCTTATCCCATGAGTCACTCATGTTTATCTTGTAGAGCTTGATATGTTAGATTACAATGTTATTCTTGGTATGGATTGGCTACATTCTTGTTATGCTACTATTGATTGTAGAACCCAAGTGGTCAAGTTTCAGTTTCCAAATGAGCCCATCCTAGGGTGGAAATGGGGAAATTTTATGCCTAAGGGTCAGTTTGTCTCACTTCTTACAGCTAGAAAAATGATTGCTAAGGTTTGCATATATCATCTTTTTCGGGTAAGGGATACAGATTTCAAAACCCTAACTCTTGAGTTGGTTCTAGTTGTAAATGAATTTTTGAAAGTGTTTTCTGATGATCTAACTGGTGTTTCTCCCGAAAGAAAAATAGACTTCAGAATTAACCTTCTCCTATATACGCATCCTATCTCAGTCCCACCTTCCCGTATGGCTCCACAGAACTTAAGGAATTGGAAGAGCAATTGAAATATTTGTTGGATAACGGTTTCATTTGACTGAGTATCTCTATGGGGTGCTCCAGTCTTGTTTGTTTGTAAGAAGGATGGTTCCCTTCGTATGTGCATTGATTACCATCAGTTTAACAAAGTCACTATTAAGAAAAAATACCCTGTTCTGAGGATTGATGATTTATTCTATCAACTCCAGGGAGCAAGTTACTTTTCTAATATTAACCTCCAGTCGGGTTATCACCAATTAAGGGTGAAGGAGGATGACATACCGAATATGGCGTTCCGGACTCGGTATGGTCACTATGAGTTTTTTGTTAATGTCATGCAGGTTTACTAATGCTCCGGCTGCTATTATGGACTTGATGAATAGGGTGTTTAGACAATACATTGATATATTCATGATTGTGTTTATTGATAATATCTTTATTTATTCAAGGAGTGAAGATGAGCATACCAATCATTTGAGTATTGTGTTGCAAGTCCTCAACGAGCAACAACTCTTTGTAAAGTTTAGTAAATGTGAATTTTGGTAAAGATCTGTGGCTTTTCTTGGTCATATTATCTCTGGCGAGAGTATTGAGGTAGATCCTAAGAAGACGGATGTGGTTAAGAGTTGGCCTAGACCTCTATCCCCTTTGGATATTATATGTTTTTTGGGCTTGTCTGGTTACTATATAAGGTTTGTGGAAGGGTTTTCTTCGATTGCCTCTCTGGTAACGGCATTACCCAAAAGAAAGTTCAATTCTTATGGTCACAAGCATGTGAGAAGAGTTTCCAAGAGTTAAAAGATAGGCTTACCTCCGCTCTGGTATTGACCTTACCAGAAGGATCTGATGGGTTTATGATTATTGTTATTCTTCAAGGATTGGTCGAGGGTGTGTCCTTATTCAAAATGTGAAGGTTATTGCCTATGCTTCACTACAACTTAAGATTCACGAACAAAACTATCATTGTAACACCCCGAATTTGGAAGAGGAAAACCTAGCAAAATTTTAGAACTTACAGGTGTCATCCACGCTGGCCAGCCACGGCCCGTGGGTTGAACCACGGATCGTAGGTGGGCCCGTGGAAAGGTCACCAACAAGCTGCCAAGGCCATGTACCACGACTGGATCTATGGACTGTTGGTGGGTCCACGGCCCGTGGTCCAGGAACCGCAAGTCAGGCCAAAACTCTCTGACCTCACTAATGAGTGTGCCTGTGGTAAGTCGTGGGTCAGGGCTAGCAGTTAAGTTTCAGTGTTAGTTGGGTATTTTTCTAATTAATTAGTTCCTATACTATGTTGTTTTGCCTATGTTTAGGAACCCTATATAAGTCTTTTTACCCCCAAATACACCCCATTCACTTCATTCTTCCAAATTCACAAAAGAAGAACTCTCAAATAATTCTCTCTCTAGAACTTGAAGAAGAAGAAGAAGGATTCACCTAGGGTTTCAAGCTAAGGTTTAAATTTCTTCATTGAAGGCTAGCATTTGGATTGAAGGTATGATAGTTTTCATCCATGGATTCCCTTCATCCATGGAGTTCCCAAATTCCTCTATTTCAAAAGGTAGAATTCCCCAATTGAGTTAGGGTTTTGTTCAATTACCATGGGTTCTTTTCATTATTGATTTGAATGATTGAATTATGATCTTCTAAGCATGAATTGATGATTTACCATGATTTTATGATGATTTCCCATGAACCCATGTATTCCCCTACGTTTTCAAGTTATCAGCATATGATGTGGGATTTTAATTATGAAGGTAGAGATTTATGAAATTATGCATGTATTGCAAGCTTCATATGAAATTATGATGAAATCCATATCTAACCTATTTTTTCTAAGTATTGAATATTGAAAGTAGTTTTCTGACCTCAAGAGGTAAATTATGGATTTATGCATTTTCTTATGAAATCTATGCAATTGCTATCAGGGTGCTTTGAGAGTAAAGTAACAATGATGATGTTGTTGTTGTGTTGTTGAAAGGATATTCTCCTAAACACATACTAGACTGATGTGAAAGGTTTTCTCACAGAATAAGGATTCTTAGGTTGAAAGGCTTTCTCACCTAATTGAATCAAAGAGTAAGAGCTATCCTAATGAAACTAGCTTAGATTGGTTATCCTAGGGTACCTTTCCATGGGTTATGAGATAAGTCAAGACTTAATAACTATTATGTGGGACTTATGATTAGCACCGAGTTGATATTGAATTGAGATGGAAAGCTCTCCCGTTAGTAGAGCCCATGTTTCTAGAAGCAATCTCTTGAGATGGAATCCCTCACGTTAGTAGAGGATGGGTTTGTAGTAGCAATCTCCGTATCCCTTATACTATGTGCCCCTATAGGATGATTAGCTAGTTGATCCACTTAAGCTAAAAGTTCATTGTCATTACTTTGGCAAGTAGGACAACCCTTTTCACTGTGGGTGACACAGGGGGATCATGTTATAGCTCACATGGTCTCGACGTCGATTAAGGCTAATTTCCCACAAAAAGATTAATAATGAACTAAGGTTACTTCAAGAATTATCTCATATGTGTTCAAAGGTTTATTAATGATTTAGCTTGCATTGGCCTTATTTTATGAAGTATGTTTTCTACCCTTCTTATATCATGTTTTAACTTGGTCAATTGCATGTCATGAAATGAAATGTCTCTTTTAACATGATTTAAATGTTTTATTCATGGCTATCATACTTGATACATTGTTTTGTACTCATGCATACTATTGCCTACATTTTCCCAAATGTAGGGTCTGAAAGTCAGGGTCATCAGTTTCATGGCTTGTGTTTGATTTCGAGATATTACCGAGCTTTCGTGAGTCCTCATGTTTCGAGAATGAAGTTTTATTATTTTAGTTTCTTTCATGTATTTTTCTTTTTGAAATGATGTATGAGGTAGGCCCAATTTGATTCTATTGTATTAGATGTCTATGATGAGACATGAGTTTAGACTTCCGCTTTCGTTATAAAATGTTTTGGACTTGAAATGGTGTTTTCACACTTATTGTTCTATTTCTTATTTTATGAGGACTAAGTGGCTTGTATGGAGTCCTTCGGGGTTCTATACCCCATGTTACATCTAGGGGGTACCCCTGGGTCGTGATGATATATTGATTTATTCAAGAAGTGAGAATGAGCATATTGACCATTTGAGGATTGTGTTGCAAATTCTCAAGGACCAACAACTCTTTGAAAAGTTTAGCAAATGTGAATTTTGGTTAAGGTCCGTAGCTTTCCTTGGTCATATTGTTTCAAGTAAGGGTATTGATGTATATCCAAAGAAGACGGATGTGATCAAAAGTTGGCCTAGACCTCTAACCCCGTCGGATATTAGAAGCTTCTTGGGTTTGGTCGGTTACTATAGAAGGTTTGTTGAGGGGTTTTCTTCCATTGCCTCCCCTTTGACGACTTTGACTCAAAAGAAGGCTAAGTTTATATTGTCTGAAGCTTGTGAGAAGAGTTTCCAAGAGTTGAAAGATAGACTTACTTCCGCTCCGGTGTTGACTTTACCGAAAGGTACGAATGGTTTTGTGGGGTATTGTGATGCCTCTAGAATTGGGTTGGGATGTGTGCTCATGAAAAATAGTAAAGTCATTGCCTATGCTTCAAGGCAACTTAAGATCCATGAGAAGAATTATCCTACCTATGACCTAGAATTAGCAGCGGTTGTTTTTGCCTTAAAGATTTGAAGACATTATTTGTATGGAGTTCATGTTGATGTGTTCACTGATTATAAGAGTTTGCAATATGTGTTTAATCAAAAGGATTTGAATCTTCTCCAATGAAGGTGGCTTGAGTTATTGAAGGATTATGACATGAGTGTTCTTTATCACCCGGCAAGGCAAATGTTGTGGCGGATGCTCTTAGTAGGTTATCGATGGATAGTGTTGCTCATATTGCAGAAGAAAAGAAAGAGTTGGTTCGAAATGTTCATAGATTGGCCCGATTAGGTGTTGAATTAGTGGACTCCACCAAGGGTGGTGTTATGGTTCACAATGGGTCCAAATCATCTTTTGTGGCAGATGTGAAAGCCAAGCAAGGTCTTGATCCAATTTTGGTTGACTTGAAAGAAGTCGTTCTTAAGAAATCTGTTTAGGCTTTCTCCCAAAGGGGAGATGTTGTACTTAGATATCAAGGTAGTTTGTGTGTTCCAAATGTTGATGACTTGAGGGAACAAATCTTGTTGGAATCCCATAGTTCTCGGTATTCCATTCACTCAGGAGCCACCAAGATGTACCGTGATTTGCGGGAAATCTATTGGTGGAATGGGATGATGAAGGATATTGTGGAATTCGTGGCTAAGTGTCCAAATTGTCAACAAGTGAAAGTTGAGCATTAGAGACCGGGAGGTTAGTCCCAAGATATTGGTATTCCTACTTGGAAGTGGGAAGATTTGAAAATGGACTTCATAGTAGGATTGTCATGCACTCGGTGACAACATGACTCAATTTGGATTATAGTAGATCGGATGATGAAATCACCTCATTTTATTCCCGTCAAGGTTTCCTATTCGATGGAAGATTATGCTATATTGTATTTGAGAGAAATGGTAAGGCTGCATGAACTTCCCCTGTCCATTATTTCTGATCGTGATACTCAATTCACTTCTCAATTTTGGAAGACTTTCCCAGAGGGTCTTGGTACTAAGGTTAAGCTTAGTACGACTTTTCATCCCCAAACCGATGGGAAAGCGGAGCGTCCAATACAAACTTTTGAAGATATGTTGAGAGCTTGTGTGATTGATTTTAAGGGTAATTGGGATGACCATTTGCCATTGATTGAGTTTGCTTATAATAATAGCTATCCCTCGAGTATTGGTATAGCTCCATTTGAGGCTCTTTATGGTAAGATGTGTAGATCTCCTATAGGTTGGTTTGAAGTGGGTGAAGTTGCCTTGATATGTCCTGAGTTAGTTCATGAGGCTATTGAGAAAGTTTGACTTATAAGAGAAAGGTTGAAAATGACTCAAAGTCGACAAAATTCATATGCCGATGGTAGAAGAAGGGATCTTGAATTTGATGTGCATGATTGGGTTTACTTGAAAGTCTCACCCATGAAGGGTGTAATGAGGTTTGGCAAGAAAGGAAAGCTTAGTCCCCGATATGTAGGCCCATATCAGATTTTGAGGCGTATTGGTAAGGTTGCTTATGAGTTGGATCTGCCAAATGAGTTGGCAGTGGTGCATTTGGTTTTCCATGTCTCTATGTTGAAGAAATGTGTTGGTGATCCGACATTAAGAGTTCCCTTAGAAGGGTTGGGAGTTAATGAAAGTCTTTCTTATGAGGAAGTTCTGATTGAGATTTTGGACCGACATGTTAAGAAGTTGAGAAACAAGGAAGTTGCTTGCGTGAAAGTGCTATGGAGGAATCAATTAGTTGAGGGTGCTACTTGGGAGGCCGAGGCCGATATGATCTCCCGATATCCTCATCTTTTTCCTTCTACCCCTTCTATAGCTTGAGGTAATGAGTTTCTCTTGGTTGTTCTATGTTTTGGGAGTCATGTGTGTTTTGTGTATTTCCATGATTTCCTTATGTTATGCATGTTCATGAAAAAGCTTAAGTTATGAAAGAAATGACTTATATGATTTATTTTCCCCATGTTGTTGTGCATTGAGTATGAGTTACCTATAGACTTCATGAGATGAATTGATGAACATGCTTTAGCAATGATTTTTGAGAATGAATTGCATATTGGCTCCATGAGATTGTGTTGAGCATGCTTTTAGCTTGGAGAAGGTAGTTCCTCCTTGAACATGAGTAATGTTTAAATTTCATGCATATTGGGTCGCTACATATAGTTCCTACTTCCTTATGATTCATTGAGTATGTTGACCTTGGAGTTGATGTTTCCTCCTTGATTTGTGCATTTGATGAGATTGCATGCATGACGGGCTGTTAGACTTAGTTCACACCTCTTATGATGATGTTTTGAGAACGTCCTAGCTTGGAGTCGATAGTCCCTCCTTAGTTGCATGCATTGTATTGTTAGGTTGGGTTGTTAGTTCCTCTCCTACTCTTTTAGAACCAGTTTTAATCTCATTCGAGGACGAATGATCCCAAGGGGGAAATATTGTAACACCACGGATTTGAAAGAGGGAAACCTAGGAAACTTTCAAAACTTATAGGTGTCATCCACGCAGGCCAGCCACGGCCCGTGGGTTGAACCACGGACAGTAGGTGCGCCCGTGGAAACGTCACCAAGAAGTTAACAAGGCCATGGACCACGATTGGACCTACGGACCATTGGTGGGTCCACAACCCGTGGTCCCGAAACCATAGGTCAGGCCAAAACTCTCTAAACCCGTGGTCCCCTATATAAGTCTTTTTACCCCCAAATTCACCCAATTCACTTCTTTCTTCCAAATTTACAAAAGAGGAACTCTCAAATAATTCTCTCTCTAGAACTTGAAGAAAAGGAAGAAGAAGGATTCACCTAGGGTTTCAAGCTTAGGTTTGAATTCCTCCATTGAAGGCTAGCATTTGGATTCAAAGTATGATAGTTTTCATCCATGGAGTTTCCAAATTCCTCTAGTTCAAAAGGTAGAATTCCCCAATTGAGTTAGGGTTTTCTTTAATTACAATATGTTCTTTTTATTATATATTTGAATGATTGAATTATGATCTTGTAAGCATGAATTGATGATTTACCATGATTTTATGATGATTTCCCCATGAACCCATGTAATCCCCATGTTTTCAAGTTATGAGCATATGATGTGGGATTTTAATTATGAAAGAAGAGATTTGTGAATTTATGCATGTATTGCAAGCTATATATCAAATTACGATGAAATCCATATCTAACCTATATTTTCTATGTATTGAAGATTGAAAGTAGGTCTTTGACCTCAAGAAGTAAATTATGGATTTATGCATTTTCTTATGAAATACATGCAATTGCTTTAAGGGCACTTTGAGAGTAAAGTACCAATGATGATGTTGTTGTTGTGTTGTTGAAAGGATATTCTCCTAAACACATACTAGCATGGTGTGAAAGGTTTTCTCACATAATAAGGATTCATATATTGAAAGGCTTTCTCGCCTAATTGAATCAAAGAGTAAGAGCTATCCTAATGAAACTAGCTTGGATTGGTTATCCTAGGGTACCTTTCCATGGGTTATGAGATAAGTCAAGACTTAATAACTATTCTGTGGGATTTATGCTTAGCACTGAGTGGATATTGAATTGAGATGGAAGTTCTCCCGCTAGTAGAGGCCGTGTTTCTAGAAGCAATCTCTTGAGATGGAATCCCTCACGTTAGTAGAGGATGGGTTTCTAGTAGCAATCTCTATATCCCTTAAACTATCTTCCCCCATAGGATGATTATCTAGTGGATCCACTTAAGATAGAAGTTCATCGTCCTTACCTTGGCAAGTAGGACAACCCTTTTCGGTGTGGGAGACACTGGGGGATCATGTTATAGCTCACATGGTCTCGATGTCCATTAAGGCTAATTCCCCACAACAAGATTAATAATGAACTAAGGTTACTTCAAGAAATATCGCATATGTGTTCAAAGGTTTAAAGATGATTTAGCTTGCATTGGCCTTGTTTTATGAAGTATGTTTTCTAACCTTCTTATATCATGTTTTAACTTGGTCAATTGCATGTCATGAAAGGAAATGTCCCTTTTAGCATGATTTAAATGTTTTATGCATGGCTATCATACTTGGTACATTGTTTTGTACTAATGCATACTCTTGCCTACATTTTCCCAAATGTAGGGTCCGACAGTCAGGGTCATCAGTTTTGTGGCTAGTGGTTGATTTCGAGATTTTCCCGAGCTTTGGTGAGTCTGCTTTGAGGACGGATTTCATTGTTTTAGTTTCTTTCATGTATTTATCTTTTTGACATGATGTATGAGCTAGGCCCAATTTTATTCTATTGTATAAGATAGCTATGATGAGACATGAGTTTAGACTTCCGCTTTTGTTATAAAATGTTTTGGACTCGATTTGTTTTTATTGTTCTATTTCTTATGTTATGAGGACTAAGTGGCTTTTATGGAGTCTTTCGGGGTTCTATATGACATGTTACATCTAGGGGGTACACCTAGGTCGTGACAATCCTACCCATGATTTGGAATTAGCGGACGTTGTGTTTGGCTTAAAGATTTGGAGGCATTACCTATATGGTGTTCATGTTGATGTCTTCACCGACCATAAGAGTTATCAATATGTGTTCAAGAAAAAGGATCTATATCTTTGCCAAAGAAGGTGGCTTGAGTTACTAAAAGATTACGACATTAGTGCCTCTATCACCCTGGCAAAGAGAATGTAGTGGCGGATGCTCTTAGTCGGCTATCAATGGGTAGTGTTGCTCATGTTGAGAAAGATTAGAAGGATTTGGTTCGTGATGTTCATAGGTTGGCCCGATTGGGTGTTCGGTTAGTTGACTGCACCAAAGCTGATATTATGGTTCATATTGGTTCAAAATCATCTTTTGTTACAGAAGTGAAAGTAAAGCAAGGTCTTGAGCCGATTTTGAGTGAGTTAAAAGAAGCGGTGCTTTAAAAGTCCATTGAGGCTTTCTCCCAAGGGGGATATGGTGTGCTTCGATATCAAGGTCGATTGATTGTTCCCAATGTTAATGACTTAAAAGAGCAAATCTTATCAGAAGCCCATAGTTCTCAATATTTCATTCACCCGGGAGCCACAAAGATGTACCATGACTTGCAGGAGGTCTATTGGTGGAATGGGATGAAGAAGGATATTGCGGAATATGTAGCTAAATGTCCTAATTTTCAAGTGAAAGTTGAGCATCAAAACCCAGGAAGTTTGTCCCAAGTTATTAGTATTCCTACTTCGAAGTGGGAAGATTTGAATACGGACTTCATTGTTGGTTTACCGCGCACCCAGTGGAAATATGACTGGATTTGGGTTATTGTAGACCGTATGATGAAGTCGGCTCATTTCATTTCCGTCAAGATTTTTTATTCTGCGGAACACTATGTTAGATTGAATCTTAGGGAGATGGATAGGTTGAATGGAGTGCCACTATCCATCTTCTCCGATCGTGGTACCAAATTCACTTCTTAATTTTGGAAATCTTTCCTAAAAGGGCTTGGTACTCGTATTAAGTTTGGTACGACCTTTCATCCTTAAACCGCTGGGCAAGAGAAGCATACTATCCAAAATCTTGAAGCGAGCTTGTGTGATTGACTTCAAGGGTAATTGGGATTATCAGTTGCCTTTTATTAAGTTTGTGTATAATAATAGCTATCATTCAAGCATTGGTATGGCTCCATTTGAAGCTTTTTATGGTAGGAGGTGTATATCTCATATAGGTTGGTTTGTAGTTGGCGAGGTTTCTTTGATAGGTCCCGAGGTAGTACATGAGGCTATGGAGAAAGTTTGGCTTATTAGAGAAATATTGAGAACGGCTCAAAGTCGACAAAAGTCTTATGCCGATGTTAGAAGAATATATCTTGAATTTAATGTAGGTGATAGAGTCTATTTGAAAATTTCACCCATGAAGGGTGTAATTAGATTCGGGAAGAAAGGGAAGCTAGTCCCCGTTATGTGGGTCCATATCAAATTTTGAGGCCTATTGGTAAAGTTGCTTATGACCTTGATTTTCCTAAATGACTTAGCATCGGTGCATCAAGTTTTCCATGTCTCCTTTTTGAAGAAATGTGTTGGTGATTTGGCATCTATAGTACCATTGGAGAGTCTTGGTATAAAGGATAGTCTTTCTTATGAAGAAGTTCCAGTTGAGATTATAGACCGTCAAGTCCGGAAGTTGAGAAACAAAGAAGTTGCTTCTATAAAGGTTCTTTGGAGGAGTCAGTTAGTTGAGGGTGCTACTTGGGAGGCTGAGGCCGATATGATATCCCATTATCCTCATCTATTTTACTCCATCCCTACTCTTGCTTGAGGCATTTAGTTCCTCATTGTTTACTCTTTTGGTCTCATGTGTCTTAGTTATTCCCATGTTTCCTTGATAACGCTCAAATCACCTTCCAAAACCAATTAAAAGAGTGAGTGATTGATGAGTCCTAGATATGGACTCATTTAGGGCTGTGTTTTGGTAGATTTAACATCCTTAAATTCCTAATTTATGCTATAAACTAATGTTAATACCTTGATTTTCAGGTATATGGATTGAGGAGCAAAGCAAGGACACTAACAGGCAAAAAGGAATAAAACAAGCTGAAAAAATGAAGAAGGGCGAGCCTGAAGATCGCTAATAGTACTCGGCGTGTCGCCGAGTGGCTGATCTCACCGCCTAAAGTTCCAATGTACCAAGCCCTGAAGGAAGAAACCAAGTCGACGATGAAAAGGAGCAGTCGGCGAGTCACCGAGCAGTTCTGTGATGCAAAGAGAGATCACACAAAGTTACAAGGCTTGGGGATGTTGAGTACCAAGAAAAAAAGGCGATGGAAAAGATCAATGGGCGACTCGCCGAGTGGTTCGGTGAGCCCAAATTATTCTGTTAAACGGCCCTTCGTGGCTTATTTTTGGCGACTATAAATTAGTTTTAAACAGTTAACTTAGAATACAATGTTTAGAGACTTTGAGAATGCAATTTAGTCTAGAACAATTTTCTCTTGAGTTTCTCAGTAGACTTGAAGGTTTTGAGACTCAATTTGGAGATTTTGCAAGTGGGTTTTGAATTTTCTTCGCATTGGAGCATTGTAAAGCTTAAATTCCTCTTACCCAGTTGATGGCTAATTGATTTGGTAATGGTTTTTATCTTTTTATGATGTTCGGCTAAAACCCCAATTATAGGGGTGTGATCATGTGATTATTGGTTGAATTAGTGTATGGATATTGTTAATTACTAGTATAAATGCTATATTGAAGTGGGTTTAATCATTAATTGTGGTTTAATTTATGAATTGTAGTTCCAAATGTATTTTTATTTTAGTGTTCTTAGCTTGCTCGAGAGAGAGGTTTTAGAACGAAGATTATTGATTAATGATTTGTATGTATTAGGTTGATTTGGGTTCAGCTCGAGAGAGTGAATCCTAAACCCAGTCCTACCAATCTTGCTCGAGAGAGAAGATGCATTAAGGTTCTGGGCTGTTCTTAATTGCTATGCTTGTTGATGTTCGACAGAAATCACTTGAAGCGGGATAGTTGTTCGAGAGAAAACTATTTCAATTATAGTCTAGCCTATCAACTGATATTTAGCTAATTTCTAGTAGTTTCAATTCCCCATATATCAAATTTGCCTATAATCGATCACATCCCAAGAATTTTCCTGCTTATTGTTATCTCTTTACTATTTGACCGCGTTGTAGTTGATAATTGCAAACCAAAACTCCCCATTTGACATTCGTGTCACCCCTTTTATTAGTTTATGTCTTATTCGATAAATTCTATTCCTATGGTTGATTAGACCACATTCGTACTTCTTGATTGAATTTGAACATGTACCGCTCCCTGTGGGATTTGACCCCAACTCATTTGTTGGGTTTTATTCTACTTAACGATCGTTTACACCTAGAACTGGATGAGGTGTGCTTGAAACGTTAATCAAAATGGCGCCGCTGCCGGGGAGTGGTGTTGTTTAAAATTCTTTTATTGAAGTTGAATTGTGATTTTTTTAGCTGTAGTTGAATCAACTTTTTTTGGTTTTTGGTTTTGTGTTGTTTGTGTGGAACAGAGGAGGAGATGAGTGTCAACGGAAGTAATGGTAGCCAAGTGGGCCACCTAGACGACATTGGGAACCTCAATGACGTCAATGACCCAAACCAAGTGGGTGGTGTTGGCGCCATTTGTTTACCTCCAACTGAAGGAAACACTCTTTTTCACATAACAAGCACAATGCTTCAGCTCCTCCAATTGAAAGGACTATTTGGGGGGCTGGCTCATGAGGATCCCAATGAGCATATAAGGAACTTCGTGGATGTTTGTGGGCCGTTCTCATTTAAGAACATATCGCAAGAATCGGTCCGTCTCAGGTTGTTCCCGTTCTCTTTGATAGGTGAAGCGACTAAATGGCTGGCTGAGTTACCAAGGGACTCTATCACCTCTTGGGATGACCTGTCCACATCATTTCTTGTGAGATTCTTTCCCCCATCGAAGATGATGACTCTAAGGGGTGGTATTCAAGGGTTCACACGCTTGGAAGGCGAGCCAATCCATGAGACATGGCTGAGATTTAAGAAGCTGGTACTTCGGTGCACAACTCATGGACTTTCAGATAATGTGCTGCTGTAATATTTCTATAGAAGCGTTGACTCGGTAAACAAAGGGGTGGCTGACAAACTTTCTCATGGTGGTATAATGCAACAGCCCTACGCAATAGCTAGCCAACTCCTTGATTGGATGACCAAGATCAACATGGCATGGTACACTCGAGAAGACCAAGTCTCTCCTCTCACTTATAAATTGACAAAAGAACAGATCAAAAAAGATCAAGATAGAGACCAGAACATGGCTAAAATGATGACATAGCTAGATATCTTGGCTAAGAACGTCATGGGTGCTGGTTCAAAGAGTGTTAATGTTGTGGGTGTTGGTGGAGTACACTCTGATGATGTAAGGTTTGAAGCGTTGTACAATGAGGAAGTGAACTTCCTAGCCAACCAAGGAGGATGTTATCGTGCTAACTACCCAAGGCCGGGTGGAAACCAAGGATGGAATAGAGATGAGGGCTGGAGAGACTGTGACAGAGAATGGCGTGATCGTAACGCCACTTGGAAGGATAAAGAGGGGGAGAAGGATAGGTATGTTCCTCCCCATGAGTGTCAAAAGCCCAAAGATCCTGAGGGTGGCCGGACTGAAGATATGCTCTCACGCATTCTCATTAAAGTTTAAGGGTCCGACAAAGTGTTGAAATAGATGAAAGAGGATGTTTCGACTCTCAACCAGACGGTGACCTCTCACTCTGTCTCTATTAAGCAGCTGGAGACCCAAATGGGTCAAATTTCTTCGCATTTGGCAAACCCCAAAAATGGAAAACCCTAAAATTGAATCTTGATTTAGTATCCTCGTCGTACCACGACGTTAACTAAGGCACTTCTTGGGAGGCAACCCAAGTTTTTAATGCTTTAAGTTTTATTTTGAATAATGGTTGTTAATTGGGCAGGTTGAAAAGTGGAGTGTGTTTGAGATTGTGTAGTTTGGCGAGCCAAAGGGGCCAGTCGGTGACTCGCCGAAGACGTTGGAGAGCCCGACTTGGACCGCCATTGGAACCACAAAACAAGAGGTGCAGGTCTGTAAAACTCGGTAGGATAATTAATTAATCGGTGACTCGCCGAACAGGTCGGCGAGCTCGATTTTGTCCGCCGTTTGGACTCCTAAGATAACTGGAGTCCTGTAAAACTCAGCGAGGTAATTTACCACTCGGCACATCGCCAAGTGGTTCGGCGTAGACGACTTACACCGTCGAAAAGGCCGCGAACTCAAAGGTTTTAAAAGGCCAAACGGTTTAAAATTTGTAAATCTTTCATAGTCTCTCATTTCTAACCCCGTACACTCTCACCCGCACTTTATATTTTCTATATTTTTTTAATTGTATTTACTTTGTGTTTGTGATCTCATGCTCGGAATCAGATTTCCTTGCCGCCTAGCTTTTCAAATTCTCTATTCGGCCCTCAAGTTGATTTTTTGAACCCCGCACCTCTGATTAGTGGTTGAACTCAAATGCTATTGGTAAATTAGTGTTCATGTGTGTTTAAATTATGTTTTATGTGTTGGATTGCCAATTTTGTGTTTCGAAATTGTGCGTAAATGCTTTAAAAGATGATTTCCTGAGTTTATGTGTTAAAATTGATCTAAAATTGTTGGGTTGCGGTTATTTTATGTGGGGTCTAGTTGGATGAAGTCTAAGTAACCCCCAATTGTGCTAAATGACGTACTTTGCCTAATGATGGAGCATTTGACGTCATTCTTAAGGGCATAAGTCGTCAAATGGCCAATTTTGGCCAAATCGATGGAAGTCTGAGTACCCCGGAGGCATGGGTCGATTGGGTCTGAGTTTAATTGCATAGTGTAGGTGTTTGATTTTGATTTTGGGGGCTGCGGGCTTGATTTTGGAAAATGGGGTTGGAAATTGGCACGTTGGGCAGTTACACGAGCTGGGTCGAGCTCGCCGAATGGTTAGGCGTTTCGCCAAAGTCCCCCTTTGATCGCCCTTAATTTCTTGAATTGGCTTGGTTGAGTCTGTACCTTTCAATGGGAAGCCTGAGCTCACCGAGTTCACTCGTCGACTCGCCGAAAGGTCCCTTTGATCGCCCTTTCTGCGCCCCTAATCCCTAAAATGCAATGTAATATTCAGCGGGCTAGTCTAAGCTCGTTGAGTTGTGTCGGCGATTCGCCGAAGGACCCTAAGTATCACTGACATGCCTTATTTATGAGAAATTTTTGAGCTTGTCTTTTCAGCGAGCCCGATCTGGCTCGCCTAAGCTACTCACCGACTGGTTCGGCGAGTCTTTCTGCAACTTAAATTTCTTTAATTTTCCTTAACGATTTCTAACATTTTTTGATGTATTTTGCAGGTATTGTTAGACCCAAAGTACCAGGGCAAGACATGCCGCCCCGCAAGTGGGCGAAAGGGATCATTATAAATGAGGATGCAGCAGCATCCAAAGCAAAGGCAACCAAACTTCCTACCAAGGGTGGGAAAGGCAAAGGAAAGGGCAAGGTGCCCGCAGTTGAGTTACCGGAGTTCATCTCCGACAGTCAGGGAGTCCACGCGACTCACCTTACTACATCAGAAAGTGAGGGAGACCACTAGGATTCTCAGGCTACCATCTCTGAGCCTGAGGATGAACAACTTCTTCTTGCCCAGAGAGCAGAACTGCGCTCAAAGAGGCTTCATGATCCGTCTAGGATTCGGGTGCCTTCGGCTAGTCCACCTCCTCTAGCTTGAGTTCAGACTTTTGTCCCGGCACCACCTGTATAGGGTCCTCCTCCCCGGTCTCTCAACAGACTAAAGGCCGAGGGACTGAGGACTATCATTGAGGAGAAGAAATTGTCCACAGAGGGTGCGGTAGACAAATATCCAGAGATCTGGAGCACCCTGAAATCCCACAAGTTCCAGATTTTTACTAAACCCCGGGGTCCCTACAATCTTAATTGGGTCTGGGAGTTCTACTCCGCCTACGGAGAGTTGGTGCCGCAAGGGAAGAAGAAGGCTGCTACCTTCAAACCAGTGGATGTTGTGACTGTTCGGGGGGAGACTGTAAAGTGTGATAGTGACGACAAAAATGTTGCCTTGTGGTGCATTAATGACATCAATGATGACTACCAGAGCATGATCAAGAAAATGGCTCTGGAGGACATGAAAAGTTGGCTAGCTCCTCTCCATTATGACGGGACATCTAGGTGGATTGAGGCTAGAGTGCCCATAGAGAAGAAAGATGTTAATGTGGCGGCAAGGTACCGGTTCAGATTTATTAGCAGCACAATCATGCCATCCAAGAACGAGCCTATCCTTCGCCACACAAAGGCGGCCTGTCTTGGCTCTATTATTACTAGGAAGCGCCTCAATTTAGGTATGTTCATTGGACAAGAGATGGCCATGAGGGCTAAGAAGTGCCAGATATCTATTCCATTTCTGGTATTGATCATCGAACTGTATAGACGGACCCGTGTTCCGCATGATGAGAAGCGGGATGTGGAGGTAAACCCTAACTCCTCTACTGATATCTGGAGTATTGAGGCTGAGTATTTGAAGGATGAAGTTGAGAAGAACAGGGTAGCCCCGGTGGATACATCCCCGGCCGTTAATATTAAAACACTACCTGCAGAGACAGTATTGCCTACTCTGGCCACTAGGCCTTCAGGTATTCCTAGACCTGCCCCTTCTATGACTCTGAGTTCCTCTACTGCTGCTCTGCCTCCTAGGTCTGCAGTTAGTACTGAATCCTAACCTCCACTTAGCCAGGATATGCTGCTACGGATGGGGCACCTATCCCATGCTGCTGATGTGCGTGCTTCCAGGCTAGATGCCACGATTCCTAGGATGATTGAGAGTGCTCTCACTGCTGCATTGACACCTATTAGAGCTGTTATGGATGCCCTCACGGCAAGGATTAAGGTGTGTGAGAGAGATCAGGGAGCTACGTAGGAGTTGACCGCCTTAAAGGCTGCGATTGCGGAGTTGAGAAAGGATGTGGACCAGCTGAAGTCCACTGATATGTCTATGATATTTGGGACTGTGGAGATCCCTGATGACATGAGCACAGATATTCCATCTCATTCTGATATGCCTCCGGCTACCACCAAATATGAGATTAGAGCTCATGATGCGGCTGCAGAGTCTGATGCTGAGACTGATGAGGAGTAGCTTGGTGTTCATAAGGAAACTGTGTGTGAGGGCCTGACTGAGGTTGAGGAGGCTATGGTACATACTGCTGTTCAGATCTCTTTAAGAGACACTACCATAGATGGATCTAGTGCAGCCACAACTGATGCTACACCGGGCATTGATGCCCAACCCCAGAGTGTGACCCCAAACATGGATACCCCGACAGACAGAGCGACTGTGTAGACATGATCATTCTTTACCTCCCTCTCTATCGTTTTTATTGATTAATGTTATTTTAGTTGCATTTGAGGACAACTACTTTTCTTTTGTGGGTGGGGTGAGGTATTTCCATACCTACCTCTTATGATGATAGTTTTATTTGTATATATTGGGTTTTGTGATCTATAATTGTGTTTTGATTGTGTTTGGATGATAATTCTTGCGGATGTTTGAGCTTGTGGCTCCTTGTTTTGAATGGAAATGGTTTCGACCTATTCTTTTTTTAAAAATAAAATTTGTGCTACCCCTATTATTTGTGGTTGTGGCTGTTCTTGTGCAAATTTGAGTATCGGTTATAATCAATACCAATGACTTAAATAGTACTCATAATTGAATGAAATGCATGTGCGGCTACGATGAGGCCAAATGAAGTTGCATAGACAATGTGTTAACTTTTAGCATCTCATTGTGACTAGCCGGTTATCGAATGAGTCTCTTGTGATGAACATTGCACACTAGCTAGAAAGTATGGAGTCTCGTTTGATATTGGTGTCAATTCCTTGTGTGATGAGATTACCTTGAACATTGTGTGTGATGACACCTAGAATTTTCCCCGTTGGTCCGGTTGACTAAGTGATGCAAGCACTTGAAATGATCTTAGGCAATAATTTTTAAGAGTGAAACAATTTGACAATATACCTCTTTTGTGGCCAACCTTGTGAGATGTGTGAACCTCGCTTGAACCCTATTGAGCCTTATGCTTTTCTTGGAAGAAACTTGAACAATTGTGATCCCTCTTTATCCATCTACCCATAACTTTCATGAAGTGTGGTTTGTGTGAATAGCCAACTTAGGCCAAAAGCCTAAGTTGGTGGTGTAGTGAAAAGATAAAGGAACTCAAGAAGTGTGAAAAGTCCCCCTATGAGTAATGCTTTTGAAAAAGATGTAACCCCTCCATATAAAAAAAAGAGAAAAGAAAAGAGAAAAGAAGTAAAGAAAAAGAATGAAAAGTTGTGAAATAAAGTGATGAAAATTGCAAAATAAATGGGGTATCTGGTAATTCATATGAAGTTGAATAATGGGGTGGATTATGAGCATGTTTGAATTGTTAAGGAAAAGGAAGAAAGTGATATTCAGGCCACACTTCATGAAGGTAGAAGCCAATGAGCGTAAATGACCATACCTTGACACTCAACCCCATTACAAGCCATGAAAAGACCTTGGTGATCTTGAGTGAGCTGAAACAAATGTTGATTGGAAAATAAGGGCAAACCTATGGGTGAAGTCAAACATGTGTTCATCTTTGGGAGTGTGAGAGTTGTATGTGATTCCGGAACTTGAAATTGTTGAGAAATTGTGTGTGAATATGGGATAATATTTGTTGTGAGGGCATTTGAGTACCTTTGTTGAACTTGAACTTGCATTTGAAGCAAGAATTGTGAACTTGAGCATCTTTGGTAATGGTGAGTCACAATTTGAATCTTTAAGTGCACAATTGATAATTGCATGAGTAAATTGAACCTTGTTGTCTGCATTCATGTTGAGTCTTATGCAGCACTGTTTGAGATATCCTTTTTGAACTGCTGATCTTGATTTTTACTTGAGGACAAGCAAAAGTTTAAGTTGGGGATGTTGATGAGTCCTAGATTTGGACTCATTTAGGGTTGTGTTTTGGTAGATTTAGTGTCCTTAAATGCCTTATTTATTCTATAAAATGATGTTAATGCTTTAATTTTCAGGTATACAGATTGAGGAGCAAAGCAAGGACACTAACAGGCAAAAAGGAACAAAACAAGCTAAAGATATGAAGAAGGGCGAACCTGAAGATCGCCAAGAGTACTCGGCGTGTCGCCGAGTGGCTGATCTCACCGCCTAAAGTTCCAGTGTGCCAAGCCCTGAAGGAAGAAACCAAGTCGGTGATAAAAAGGAGCAGTCGTCGAGTCGCCGAGCAGTTCCGCGATGCAAAGAGAGATCGCCCAAAGTTACAGGACTTGAGGATGCTGAGTGCCAAGACAAAAAGGCGATGGAAGAGATCAATGGGCAGCTCGCCGAGTGGTTCGGCGAACCCGACTTACTCCGCCAAACGGCCCTTGGTGCCGTATTTTTGGCGACTATAAATTAGTTTTAAACAGTTAATTTAGAACAGAATTTTAGAGACATTGAGAATGCATTTTAGTCTAAAACAGTTTTTTCTTGAGTTTCTCAGTAGACTTGAAGGTTTTGAGACTCAATTTGGAGATTTTGCTAGTGGGTTTCAAATTTTCTTCGAATTGGAGCATTGTAAAGCTTAAATTCCTCTTACCCAGTTGATGGCTAATCGATTTGGTAACGGCTTTTATCTTTTTATGATGTTCGGCTAAAACTCTAATTCTTGGGTGTGATCATGTGATTATGGGTTGAAATAGTGTATGGGTATTGTTAATTACTAGTTTAAATGCTATATTAAAGTGGGTTTAATCATTAATTGTGGTTTAATTGATGAATTTTAGTTGCAAATGCAGTTCTATTTTAGTGTTCTTAGCTTGCTCGAGAGAGAGGTTTTAGAACTAAGATTAATGATTAATGATTTGTATGTATTGGGTTGATTTGGGTTCAGCTCGAGAGAGTGAATCCTAAACCCAGTCCTACCCATCTTGCTCGAGAGAGAAGATGCATTAAGGTTATGGGCTGTTCTTAATTGCAATGCTTGTTGATGTTCGAGAGAAATCACTTGAAGCGGAATAGTTGTTCGAGAGAAAACTATTTCAATTATAGTCTAGCCTATCCACTGATATTTAGCTAATTTCTAGTAGTTTCAATTACCCATATATCAAATTTGCCTATAATCGATCACATCCCGAGAATTTCCCTCCTTATTGTTATCTCTTTACTATTTGACCGCATTGTAGTTGAAAATTGCAAACCAAAACCCCCCATGTGACATTCGTGTCACCCCTTTTATTTGATTTATATCTTTTTTGATAATTTATATTCTTATGGCTAATTAGACCACATTCAGTCTTCTTGATTGAAGTTGAACACATACTGCTCCCTGTGGAATTCGACCGCACCTCATTTGTTGGGTTTTATAATGCTTAACGATCGTTTACACCTAGAATTGGATGAGGTGTGCTTGAAACGTTAATCAGTGATCGTAGTCAATAAACAACCCAACGAAGAGTTAGGGTCGAATCCCACAGAGAATGATATATCATGGAGAATACTTTATCAAGAAATTTAGACTTTAAATTAGCTCATTTACAATAGTAAGAACAATTGGGTAGATGGTACCACAAACTTAATATAAAGATTTGATTATTAGTTTCACAGTTAAACTAAAATATCGAAGGAATCAAGATTTATAAAGTAATATATGGGTGCGGGGATTGGATATCAATGTCACATAGGGGTGATTGTGCTTCTATATAGTGATGAACGTTCATGAATAGGCTAAGTCATCTTCAATGACGCTAATCATCTTTCGATCTCAAAGAATATATGCCTAGAATCTCCTTTCGGTCTCATCTAAATGCCAATCCTAAACAACCCAATACCTTACTCTATCCTCTCTTTCAAGAATAGGGGAAATAGATCTGACCCATAACCTGTCTTTCGAGCAAGGTACATAAATCAAACCTAAATGCTAATATTGAACTAATTTCCCACTCCAATAAATCTCTTCTGAGCATCTATCGATGATCGGATGTAGGAATCAAGTTTGTAACCTTAACCATAAGTTAACCTCATGTTAATTAGATAAAATTCATGCATGAACAACAACAAAACATAGAATAGCACAATACCCACTAAATTACATCAATACCCAACCCCTTTAGAGCACCCATAGATCTTGGGTTTTAGCCACCCATCACAAAACGTTAAGAAAATATACCTTCAATGAAAGCAGCCATGGGTAACTTGAAATCAAGCAATTAAGAGTAAACCCACTCTGGATTCAACTTCATTTTATCAATTTCAAATTCCAAAATGTAAAACTCCAAAAGCTAGAAAAGTTTTCTTAAAAGGTAAAGTGTTCTTCAAAACTCTCTCCAACTCACTTTTTGATTTTCTCTCTAAATTAACATCTAAAATCAAAATGGTAGAAATTATATTCTTTGGCCTATTTATATTTTCCCAAAATTCACTTCGTAACCAGCTCGACGACATTAGTCGAGCTCGCCAAACTCACTCGGTGAATCGCCCTTCACTTTTCAGCTCGCCTTGTGATACTCTAGGCTTTAGGTGTTTGAACCTAAGTTGGAAAATTGGATTGAGTCAGCCTTTTACGTTCAGCATATCGCTGAATGCCACCTTGGTTTGCCTTTCGAGCATTAAATGTTTGCACTGCACACTGTTACTTTGGGCGATGTGCATCAGGATGGCCGTTCTCATTCCGCACATCACCGTCTCTACTGAAGTCCGCCAACCTTCTATGTTTAGAACAAGTGCTATGCACTGTCAACTTGGGCTAGGTCGTGCTCAGTTGGCAATCCGCCCTTCATGGTAGGCGACCAACAATGTTTACTTTGCACTTCTAGAACACAGAACGGGTGACTTGTTGAAGGAAAATATGAAAAATTATGCTCTCTGACTAATGTAATAGTGGTCTTGCCTGACAATGGGAGTCTTCACCATGAATAAGTTGAATTTAGTTCTAGCAACTTTTGCTTCAATTTTTACAATATGTTGTGATTTTTTTCTGTTGCAAAAAAAGAACATGCAAAGTTGTTTAACATGTAATTTTCATTGTAGGCTACTTGAATTCATTTGCTATGTTTGCAGGGAGATGATTCAGCATCGACCTTACACCCACAAAGTTGATGTTTGTAGTTTTGGCATCATTCTGTGGAAACTGTTAACAGGTATTCTTCCGTTCCAGAAAATGACCGCTGTGCAGACAGCTTTTGTTGTAGTCAACAAAGGTGTTCGTCCAGCAATCTCCAATGATTGTTTGTCTGTTCTAAGTGAAATCATGACTAGCTGCTGGGATGCAGATAATCGACAACTATTTTCTCAGGTGGTTAGAATGCTCGAAGTTGCCGAAATAGAGATCATGACAACTATCAGAAAGGCCTGTTTTAGGTGTTGCATGAGTCAGCCTATGACTACTGATTGATGTGGGAAGCGGAAACTAGAAGCAGTAAAAGTAGGGGTAAAAAATTTGAGAAGCCAAAAAACCAGTTGATTTTAACTCCTGTGTATCTCTATCAAGCATAATTTATTTGTTCAGATAGGAAAGGGAGTAAGTTATAAGTACTTTTGTTTCTTTGTTGCATCTTTTGTTTGTTCTCTTTGGATTTAAGATGCTGATTAGTAGTAATAGAGAGGGTTGATGTGTATCCCTGGACCCTTTGTTGTTGTAAGTTTGATAAAAATTATGATGTCCTCAAGATCTTATTTTCTGACCCACGCCCAGAGCCTCATCTTTGTGTTATAGCCCCCAAATGGTTGATCATGCATTGCAGGAATATGCTAGCAGGAGTGATATATTTTGTTTGGAGGATTGAGGGTATATTGAAATCAATTCATATGTATGAAATGTATTGTAGGACTGGAATTTGTTTTAACTATTGATGAGCAAGAATGACATTTTGGTGCTCTACTTGTTATACATAAAATTTAAAATATAAAGAAAGAGAGTAATCTGCAAATGAAATTTCCTCTTTGTATATGTGTTGCACCTGGATTTTGAAACCTCTATGAAATTTCTTGTATTTTCTACTATTGTACTGATGTGCAAGGGTGTGGTCTACCTATCTTCTCTTACATTTTTTATCAAAAGAGAGTCATTCTTAATTATGAAATTAGTATATTCTTGTACAACACAGTAGGATAGAGCTTCTCTAATTGCAGTTTCCTCTACCTCAATGTTTTGTGTGTCTGGAAAACCTCAGCTTGAACAAATATTAGGTCTCCAGTGTGTCTTCCAACACATATTTCATAGGAGCTCTTACCAGGATTTCTCCAACTAGCACCAGCAATATTGCTTTAGTGATGATTCTCTCAGTTACTATGATGGAATATTCTGCATTTTAGGATAATTGGTTTTAACCAACTGAAATATGTTGGTATTTACATGATGTACTAGTCTACAAAAGTTGATTCTTCCATCATGATTCATCTTGTTCCTCCTTTTCCAAAGCTCTCATAGGATGATTAGCCATGACTAGTGTCGAGTGTGAATTATTTTCTAACATTTATTTTTCTTTTGAATGTGTAGGAAAATGCCGGAGATCAAATTTGAATAATGGCCCCAGGTCAACTCAATATATTGGAGCGAACGATATAGTGTATTTGAACTATTATTATATATGTTTGAATACATTGTGAAATTTATTGCTAGTACACCTCTTTAAGATATTCCTTTCTAAGTATATAGTACAAGACATGTTTTTTGAAGTTTATTATATTGAATTATTATTAGCTTATTCGATGCTTGATATCATTTATATTATACAATTATGTGATAAGTGAATCTATCCAAACAAAAAATATTATTTTTCAATTAGAAATTGTGGCTATAAAAATTCTAGACAACGTTGCCACACTTTAAAAGTGTGGCTACAGGGATGCCAATTGTGTGGCTTATTGATTATAAAATGTAGTATGTACATTAGAAAAGGCTACACTTTATAAGTGTTGTTGTTGAAGAGGTATAAAAGCTACACTTTTAAAGTGTGTCCAATAACAAAGCAAAGGCCACACTAGAAAGTGTAGTTTTATCAAATAAAAGTGTTGCCAATGAGATGCTACAAAGCGTGGCCTTTGTACCTCATCGACCACGCTTTTTAAGAGTAGCTTCTACGGCAACACTTGAAAAGTGTAGCCCAAGGTCAAAGGTTACGCCTTTTTAGGCCACCCCCGAAAAAGCGTTGCCTAAAGTCAATAAGTGTTGCCTTTTATCAAAGGCCACATTTTTTGTTAGTTTAGGCCACTCTTTACAAGTGTGGCTGAAGCCTAAAATGTTGTAGTGTCTTTTTATATTTTTTTGGCCATTCTTTCACACATTAGTCCATGCCTTGTCCAATTACCTTCATAGCTAAAAATCATCAATATTGTATTAGATTAGGACAAAATTAGGCATTGAGTACACTAATTATTGAGATAAATGGACCTTAAATGAGTGCAAATCTATCACTCGTCAACATACCCAACTTAAACTTTTGCTTGTCCTCAAGTAAATCAAGAACACAATAAGCTTAATAAGTGTATCTACAACAGTACTTAATGAGAGGTAACATTCAAGCACCAATGCAAGACTGTTGTCAATAGCATGTACCCTAAATCATGATCAAAGAGCTTCAAATGATGACTAGCAAGTCTCATTATAAGCTCAAGTTGTAACACCCCGGAAACTAGTAGACTAAACTAGACCTTGACGTGAGGGTTAGAGTCATGAATATAACTCCCCGTACTTAAAATAAAGGAATTCGAGTTAGAAAGACAAGGTACGACCCCCCCCCCCCAAGCACCAATCATGGGTCCTTGAGGAGGACCCTAGAACTGCCCAAAAATAGTGCCACCCACGAGGCCATCTACGCCCAATGGATGGAGCTACGCCCGTAGGTGGGCAGCGTGGGTGAGCCCCTCCTAGAATCTGCCTAAGGCAGTGTCCACGGGCAGGACCCACACCTCGTGGATGGGTCCACGCCTCGTGGATGAGTGCGTAGGTGCAAGCCTACCTTGCAAACTTGCAGACCCCAACCTACGTTTGACCAGCACACCCCACGGGTCAACCCACAGCCCGTGGGCGTGGTCGCATGGGTGAGGTAGCAAGTTGGTCTTATGCGGTTAAGTGAAGGGTTAGTGGAACTTTCCAGAATTAATTAGGGATTAAGTGGTATCGTTTTACCCTAGTTTACACCAGCTATATAAAGACTTTAGACACTTAATTAAGTCATTCCAAATCATTATTTCTAAACCCCCCAAAAGAAACCCAATTCCCTCTCAAAAATCCTCTCTCTAGAAAGAAGAAGAAGAAGAGGAAGAAGAGGGTCAAGCTAGGTCAAGACTCCATTATTTCAAGCTTGCTAGGCTTTGTAATCAAGGTATGATGGCTTATTCATTCATGGACTGCTTTCATCCATGAAGCCCCCATGTTTCCCCCAATTGTGAAGATGAATCCCCAATTCTAGTTAGGGTTCCTTCCTATATTGTGGGTATTGTTGTATGTTCATCCAATTGAGTGGTTAATGGTTGTTTATGATTGTTTATGATGTAATTACATATTTTTAGTATGATTATACATGTATTCTTGATTAATCTATGATTTTAGGGTGAAATTAATATAGTTTGGTTTTATTCCATGAAAGAGGAAATTGAAGGCTTAGATGTGACCTTCTAAGATTGATGAATTACTCTATGAATTGGTTGAGATTAGAGAACCTAGATATGAATTTCTTAAAATTAAAGCTTGTAGACATGAATTGATTAAATTAGGATTTATATGATGAATCATGATTAGTACTATTGAGATTGAGTTTATATGATGATATATGACTAGAATTGCTTAAGAATGAATCATGTGGTTAGAATGTCTTGAGAATTAGGCATATATGATGATCATGTGAAGTATTGCTTGAGATTAAGGCTTCTAGTATGAATGTGAATTCTAGGGCTTTTACGGTAAAAGCTAATATGAATGAACTAGGAATGTTAAGGCTTTAAGAGTGAAGCTATCATGTATGTTGATTTGTATATGGTATTATTGTGGAAGGACTTTACCCCCATGACCTATATTGTGAGTATATGAGATTATGAATGTAGTGATTTGATTACTTGAATATTTACACAAATACCTCAATGATTTCTGCTCGTTAATACATAGAGTCCAATAAGCATATCTTACGTTGGTACGGAAATGGGATCCCCAATAGCCGGAGACCCGACTTACTAAAGGATTTTCTTCACTCGTATCATATCCTGAAATGCCTTTACTAACTTATCGTATAATGTAAGAAAGATTTCGAAGTCTTGATAGCCCCTCTAGCATTCGAATATTTCCTTGAAGAAGCCTAAATATGCAATAGTTTTTATGATTATATCCATGTGTAATGTAGTGAATTCTAGATGTGTTGATTGAATATGATCCTTGATCCTTGAAGGGCGAAGTATGAGAATTATGCATGATTATGAGATTTATGTATATGCTTTAAGAACAGTTTGAGAGTGAAGTTATTATGTTTATGATCTTGTTGTGTGTTGTTGAAAGGATATTCGCATTTACACACCTATGTATGAATATGATATGATGTGAATGGTTTTCTCATAATATGATGATTCTAAGGTTGAAAGGTTATTCTCACCTATTGAATCTATGAGCTATCTTATGAATTATATTGGATTTAGTGTCAAGGCATTCTTCCATAAATATGAACTTAAGTCAAGACTTAATATGAACTCCGTGGGAATTAATGCTTAGCACCGAGTGGATATTGAATATGAGATGGAAGCTTCTACGCTAGTTGGGTCCGGCTTCCCAATGAAAGCTTTTACACTAGTTGAGTCCGGCTTTCCAAATGTATTCCTTCTACGATTGTTGAGTCCAGGTTCCCAAATTATGTATCTCATGAGATGGAGACCTTCTACCTTAGTTGAGTCCGGGTTTCTAGTAACAATCTCCTTATCCCATAAACGACGTGCCCCGTAGGATGTTTAGCTTGTGGATCCACCTAATGCTAACAAACCATGGTCCTACCTTAGGCAAGTAGGACAACCCTTTTCGTGTGGGTAACACCGGATTCCATGTTAAGCTCACATGGTCTATGTCGGTTAAGGATTATTCCCTCTATAACAACAATATCAATAAGAATATGAATTATGAACTATGGCTACTCAAGAAGCTTTACTTAGCATGGGTGAGATTTATGGGGTCTTACTCATGCATTGCACAAGTATGCTTTGAGGGTAGTTATGATATCTTCCTCTTATGCTATGATGATATATGTAATGAATATGCTTGTGACTTATCCTTATGATGTGTAACACCCTGTATGCTAGAACTACCAAAGTGCTGAAATTTCAGAAGTTGCAGGTGCCACCGACGGGGCCACCTACGGACTATAGGGTGACCCACGGACCGTAGGTGGGGTCTGTGATGGGCCACCTGCAACCACCTCCCTAGAACCCCAGAAAATCCAGCCAAGGCACGACCCACGGCTGGACCTATGGACCGTAGGTCAGACCACGGGACATGGTCCAGGTCTGTGGATACGGCCTTCAGGTCCGAGCCCCAGACGCTATTCGACGGCCGACCAGAATGGAACGTCGGTCCATCAACGGTTCGTCTGTGACCCCCGACAACTTTTAAGTCGGGGTCGTTTGGTCTTCTACCTATGCGTTGGACCCCTAAATTACATCGTTTAACCCCTAAACTACGTAGTTTTGGTCAGTTTTAGCCTAGTAACTTAATTAGAACTTACCTTAGTCAACTCATTCTCCAAAAAATCATCAAGTTGAACGAAAAGAAGGAGAAAGAGTCGACCAAACCCCTCTCCAAGAATGCAGTAGGTTTTATTCAGTTTCAGCCCCGAAATTGAAAGATTTCTTCGTGGAATTCATCACCAGGTATGTGAGATTTCACTAGTGGGTTCCTTTCACCCATTAGGTTCCTAGAATTCAGTCAGATTCTAGATTCCCTATATATTTCTTAGACCTAGGGTTTCTAAAACTTTAGTTAATTGTTGTGATTTAGCATTTATAGTGTTCTTAATCAGATTATCCTGTTTTCGTGAGATCGTTGCTTAGTTCTTTGCTTGAAAATTAGAACCCTAGTTGTGTAGATTCGTTTAGTTCACGAATTATACTAGCTAGGTCAGATAAACAAATATACATGCCCCAGTTTTCGAATGTTTCATTATCAGTATATAATTGTTACATTCTCAGATTTTAAATGTCAGTATTTTGAGCTATTCAGTCATAATGTGTTACATACATATTCAGTTAGGAGTAGACTTAACACCAAGTTGGACTAGGGTTCAGCGTACCCGTATAGTCCCAGAACTACGTGCCCCCGTATGTTTATAAGTCCCCTCTGGGCATTACATTTAGTGATCACACCAGTCATACCTCTATACCCTTGGAAAGGTATATTGGGTCCTCTCGATGGGGCGTATACATCGGACTCCACGTTTAGCTCATGTGGTTTTATGTCGGTTTTTAGTAGCTCCCACACTCATATTCCAGTTCATTTGACCAGGTTCCCAGTTACATTTTAGTATTCAGTTTCATCATGTTATGTACTTGCTCATTGCATTCAGTTAGCTCAGTATTCAGTATATTTCAGTATTTCCATCATGTTCAGATTATATCATTGATCAGTATGCTTTATTCAGTTATGTATACATTTTTCAGCTTTATCATATCCTGCATGCTCAGTACCTTTCAAGTATTGACGCATATTCTTCGCTACATCTTCTCGTGATGTAGATTCAGGTCCTCGGCATCCAGATCACGCATAGTTCAGTTCCCGATCTCCAGTTCAGCAGCTTCAGTGGTGAGTCCTCATTTTTCGAGGATGATAGACATGTTTTCAGATTTAGTCATTAACTTTCAGTTTCAGTTTTGCTAGAGTTAGCTTGGGGCATGTCCCAGCATCTCTAGTCAGTTAGAGGCTATATTCAGACATAGTTAGATTCAGTTTTAGATGTGAGTTGATCTTTCAGTCGTTATTAAACTCATAGTTTCTTTATATTTAGACAGTATTGGGTATTCCCCATCATTTCAGTTATCTCATGATTTAGCTTCCACATTAGTTATCTTTTTGTAGATATATTCAGTTTGCTTATGATATGCCAGCTCAGGGTTATCTTGGGGTCACTCGTGATCCTAGGCCCCATGTTTACCCCCTGGGTGTAGCATCGGGGCGTGACAAACTTGGTATCATAGCATTAGGTTTAAGTGTCCTAGGATTTCTAAAAAGCCGCACTAAGTAGAGTTTTTTTCATGGGTGTGAAGTACACCACATCTAATGAGAGGGAGGCTAAGAAGTATTTTAGGAAAAACTTCACTTTCTTTACTATTCTTATGGTGCGTGGGTATGATCTACCTTCTAACTCATCGTTATGCATTTTTTATCATGCCTCCTCGTAGAGCTAACGCAAGGAATGCTAACACAGATCCTCTAGTCCCAGATCAAGAGGTTTCAAATGCAGAGTTTCGGAATGCGATTAACCTTTATGCTTAGAGTGTGACTAACAAGAACAATCAGCAGGCCTCAGTTCCTCCCAATGTTAATAATGGGTCAGCTGCAGCCAAATTTCGTAATTTCGGTAGGATGAATCCACCAGAGTTTCTAGGGTCGCAGGTTGATGAGGACCCACAAAATTTCATCAATGAGGTTAAGAAGATCTTTGGAGTGATTCAGGTAACGGGGAATGATAGGGTAGAGTTGGCATCCTACCAGCTCAAGGATGTAGCTCACATTTGGTTCACTCAATGAAAGGAAAACAGGGGTACTGATGTAGCTCCTGTGACTTGGGAATGCTTTCCTGAAGCTTTTCTGGAAAGGTTCTTTCCAAGAGAGTTAAGGGAGGCTAAGGCTCAGTAATTCATGAATTTGAGGCAAGGTACCAAGTCAGTCCAAGAGTACGGACTCAAGTTCACCAAGCTCTCTAGGTATGCTCCCCATATGGTTGCTGATTTGAGGGCGCAGATGTCTAAGTTTCTGTATGGAGTGTCCGATTTAGTGAAGATAGAGTGCAAAATGCTATGTTATTAGAGGAAATGAATATCTCTAGGTTCATGACTCATGCTCAGTAGGTTGAGGGAGATAAGCTTAGGGAAATGGCTAAAGACAACAAAAAGGCTAGGACAACTAACTATGAGTACTCTCAGCAGAAATCGGGAGGTGGAAATTGCTCACAGTTTCAACAAAGGTCTTCGGCTCCAGCACCTTCATCAGCTAGTGCTCCATCTCCCAGGTTTAGACAAGATCAGAAAAGTAGGGCACCAGGCTCTAAGTCTCAGGGGAGTGTTTCAGGTAGCAGAACCTACCCAACTTGTCTAAAATGTGGTAAGAACCATCTGGGTGAGTGTCTTGCAGGGAAAGAAGGGTGTTTTGGATGTGGTCAGTCTGGCCATAGGTTGAGGGATTGCCCTTCTGCCAAATAGGGGCAAGGAGGTAAAAATAGTAGGGCTCAGTCTACAGCTCCAGCAGCACCAACAGGTCGCCCAACTCAGCAGGGTACTTCATCTAGTACAGGTGGCGGTCAACGCCAGAACAGGTTGTATGCTCTTCAAGCTCGCCAGGACAAGGAAGATTTTGCTGATGTGGTCAGTGGTACATTACGAGTCTTTCACTTAGATGTTTATGCTTTGTTAGATCCAGGGGCTACTCTTTCCTTTGTAACTCCCTATATAGCAATGAATTTTACTGTCAGTCCAGAAACTCTTTCAGAACCCTTCTCAGTCTCTACTCCAGTAGGTGACCCAGTTATAGCTAGAAGGGTATACAGAAATTGCCCTGTCACTGTCTCTCAGAAAGTCACCTCAGCAGATCTTGTAGAATTAGAAATGGTAGACTTTGATGTCATTCTAGGCATGGATTGGTTACATTCCTTTTATGTCTCAGTTGATTGTAGAACTAGGATTGTTCGTTTTCAGTTTCCTAACGAACCAGTCTTAGAATGGAAGGGTAGTAGCTCAGTGCCTATGGGTCGATTCATTTCTTACCTTAAGGCCATAAAGATGATTTCCAAGGGGTATATCTATCATCTTGTTTGGGTTAAGGATTCTAACTCTGAAACCCCAACTCTTGAGTCAGTTCCTGTAGTCATTGAGTTTCTAGAAGTGTTTCCAGAAGATCTTCTCGGAATTCCTCCCGAAAGGGAAATCGACTTTGGAATTGATCTCCTTCCAGATACCCAGCATAATTATATTCCTCTTTACATAATGGCTCCAGCTGAGCTTAAGGAATTGAAAGAGCAGTTGAAAGACCTTCTCGATAAGTGCTTCATCAGACCTAGTATTTAGCCATGGGGTGCTCCAGTGTTATTCGTGAAAAAGAAAGATGGATCTCTCAAGATGTGCATTGACTATTGGTAGTTGAACAAAGTCACCATCAAGAATAAGTACCCTATCCCCAGGATTGATGACTTGTTCGACCAACTTCAGGGTGCTAGTGATTTTTTGAAAATAAACCTCAGATCCGGTTATCATCAGCTCAGAGTCAGAGATAGTGACATCCTGAAAATAGCCTTCAGAACTTGATATGGTCATTATGTATTTGTAGTTATGTTATTTGACAAACCAATGCTCCTCAAACTTTCATGGATTTGATGAACAGGTTGTTCAAGCAGTATTTGGACTTGTTCGACATCGTCTTTATTGATGATATCCTCATTTACTCTAGGAATGAGGAGGAAAATGAGACTCATTTGAGGGTTGTTCTACAAACTCTCAAAGATCGCCAGTTATTTACTAAGTTTAGCAAATGTGAGTTTTGGTTGCAATCTATTGCTTTCCTTGGTCATATAGTGTCTAGAGAAGGGATCTGAGTGGATTCTCAGAAGATTGAAGCAGTGAAACAATGGCCCAAACCCACCTCTCCTACAGATATCAGAAGTTTCTTGGGTTTGGCTAGTTATTACAGAAGGTTCGTGGAAGGATTTTCATCCATAGCTTCTCCATTGACTAAGTTGACACAGAAAAAGGTCAAGTTCCAGTGGTCAGATGAGTGTGAGAAGAGCTTCGCAGAACTGAAAACTAGGTTGACTACAGCTCCTGTTTTGACTTTACCAGAGGGTTTAGACGATTATGTGATCTATTGTGATGTATCCAGAGTCGGCCTAGGTTGTGTGTTGATGCAACGAGGTAAGGTTATAGCTTATGCTTCTAGACAACTTAAGGTGCATGAGAAGAATTATCCGACTCATGACCTCGAGCTTGCAGCAGTGGTGTTTGCACTTAAGATTTGGAGACATTACTTGTATGGTGTTCACGTAGATGTGTTCACAGACCATAAGAGCCTCCAGTATGTGTTCACCCAGAAAGAGTTGAATCTTCGTCAGAGGAGATAGATAGAATTCCTCAAGGACTATGATATGAATGTGCTTTACGATCCTGGTAAGGCCAATGTTGTAACTGATACTCTAAGAAGACTATCTATTGGTAGTGTAGCGCATGTTGAGAAAGAAAGGAAGGAATTGGCAAAAAATGTTCACCGGCTTGCTCGCTTAAGAGTTTGCCTTATGAGCATATCAGATGATGGTGTAACAGTTTAGAATGAGTCAGAATTATCTTTGGTAGAAGAGGTTAAGGAATAGCAAGACAGTGATTCGATATTGCTTCAACTAAAGGGTGCAATTCATCAGTACAGAGTTGAGGTTTTCTCCCAAGGGGGAGATAGTGTGCTTCGCTATCATGGTCGTTTATGTTTTCCTAAGGTGGATGAGTTGAGACAAAAGATCCTTATAGAAGCCCATAACTCCAGGTATTCTATTCATCCAGGTGCCACTAAGATGTACCATGGTCTGCGGGAAGTCTTTTGGTGGAATGGCATGAAGAGGGATATAGCAGATTTTGTGGCCAAGTACCCGAATTGTCAGCAGGTGAAGGTAGAACATCAGAAACCAGGAGGTATGACTCAAGAAATTAACATTCCTACATGGAAGTGGGAAATGATCAACATGGACTTCATTACAATTTTACCTCGTACTCGCAGACAGCATGACTCCATTTGGGTGATAGTTGACAGAGTTAGTAAGTCCGCTCACTTTTTGGTTGTCAAGACTACAGATTGGGTGGAGGACTACGCCAAGCTTTACATTAATGAGATAGTCAGGTTGCATGGGGTTCCTTTGTCTATCATATCAGATAGAGGTCCTCAGTTTGCCTCTTATTTCTAGAAGTCATTTCAGAAAGGTCTTGGTACCCTGGTAAATCTCAGCATAGCGTTTCATCTGCAGACGGATGGCCAGGCAGAGTTTACAATTCAGACCTTAGAGGAAATCTTGAGAGCTTGTGTGATCAACTTCAAGGGTAGTTAGGAAGATTACCTTCCTCTTATAGAGTTCGCCTACAATAATAGTTACCATTCCAGTATTCAGATGGACCCTTATGAGGCATTGTATGGGCGTAGATGTCGATCTCCAATTGGTTGGTTTGAGGTAGGTGAAGCAGCCTTGATAGGACCAAATTCGGTTCATGATGCCATGAAAAAGTTCAGATCATCAGAGATAGACTTAAGACAGCCCAGAGTCGCCAGAAGTCCTATGCAGATGTAAGGAGAAGGGACTTGGAGTTCCAAATTGACGAGTGGGTTTTCCTGAAAGTGTCACCTATGAAAAGGTGATGAGATTTGGCAAGAAAGGGAAGCTCGGTCCTATATATGTAGGCCCTTACAAGATCTTGGAAATGGTTGGTAAATTGTCTTATGAGTTAGAATTTCCAGCAGAACTAGCATCAGTCCATCGAGTCTTTTACATTTCGTTGTTGAAGAAGTGTATGGGTGATCCAGCATCCATTGTACCTTTAGAAAGTGTGGCTGTGAAAGATAGTCTCACTTATGAGGATGTGCCTGTTGAGATTCTTGATCGTCAGGTTCGAAGGTTGAGAAATAAAGAAGTCGCTTCAGTTAATGTTTTGTGGAGGAGTCAGTCAGTAGAGGGAGCTACTTGGGAAGCAGAAGCATCCATGAAGGCCAATTATCCTCATCTCTTTCCTTCCGATTCCATTCCAGCTTGAGGTAATAGTTCCTCTCCATTTTTTCAGTCATTCATGAGTAGATTCAGTCTTAGTATCATGTTCCTTCATCTATACTTGCATTTTTAGCGTATTTGCATGTTCTTGGAACTTAATTCAGTCAGATTTTAGTTTCCAGTATTTAGTGGTAGGGTTTGCAGCTCTTTCCCTCCATATTCATCTAGTTCAGTCTTCATTCGAGAATGAATGTTCCCAAGGGGGAGATAATGTAGCACCCCAAATGCTAGAACTACCAAACTACAGAAATTTCAAAAGTTGCAGGTGCCACCGACGGGGCCACCTACGAACCGTAGGGTGACCCACGGACCGTAGGTGGGATCCGTGTGGACCACCTGCAAACACCTCCCCAGAACCCCAGAAAATCCAGCCAAGAAACGACCCACGGCCGAACCTACGGACCGTAGGTCAGACCACGGGCCGTGGTTCAGGTCTGTGGATCGTGGCCTTCAGGTCCGAGCGTCACAGGCCATTCGACGGCAGACCAGAACGGACCGTCGATCTGTCCCGTCGGTGACCCCCGACAGCTTTTAAGTCAGGGGTCGTTTGGTCTTTTTCCTATGCATTGGACCCCTAAACTGCATCGTTTAACCCCCTCAACTACGTACTTTTGGTCAGTTTTAGCCTAGTAACTTAATTAGAACATACCCTAGTCAACTCATTCTCTAAAAATTCATCAAGTTGAATGAAAAAAAGGAGAAAGAGTCGACCAAAACCCTCTCCAAGAATGCAGCCGATTTTCATCAGTTTCATCCTCGAAATTGAAAGATTTCTCCGTGGAATTCGTCACTAGGTATGTGGGATTTCACTAGTGGGTTCCTTTCACCAATTAGGTCCCTAGAATTCAGTCATATTCTTTATTCCCTATATATTGCTTAGACCTAGGATTTCTAAAACTTTAGATAATTGTTATGATTTAGTTGTTACAGTGTTCTTAATCAGATTATCAAGTTTTCGAGACATCGCTGCTTAGTTTTTTGCATGAAACTTAGAACCCTAGTTGTGTAGATTCGTTTAGTTCATGAATTACACTAGCTAGGTCAGATAAACAAATATACATGCCCCAGTTTTCTAATTTTTCATTAGCAGTATATAATTGTTACATTCTCAGATTTTGCATGTCAGTATTTTGAGCTATTCAGCATTTCAGTCATAATATGTTACATACATATTCAGTTGGGAGTAGACTTAATACCGAGTTGGACTAGGGTTCAGCTTACCCGTATGGTCCCTGAACTACGTGCCCCCGTAGGTTTATAAGTCCCCTCTATGGGCATTACATTTAGTGATCATGCCAGTCATGCCTCTATACCCTTGGCACGGTATATTGGGTCCTCTCGATGGGGCGTATACATTGGACTCCACGTTTAGCTCACATGGTTTTATGTCGGTGATTAGTAGCTCCCACAGTCAGATTCTAGTGTATTTGACCAGGTTTTCAGTTACATTTCAGTATTCAGTTTCAGCATTTTATGTACTTGGTCATTACATTGAGTTAGCTCAGTATTCAATATATTTCAGTATTTCCATCATGTTCAGATTATATGATTGATCAGTATGCTTTATTCAGTTATGTATATATTTTTCAGCGTTATCATATCATGCATGCTCATTACCTTTCAAGTACTGACGTATACTCTGCGCTGCATCTTCTTGTGATGTACGTTCAGGTTCTCAGTATCCAGATCACGCATAGATTGGTTCCCGATCTCTAGTTCAACAGCTTCAGTGGTGAGTCCTCATTCTTAGAGGACGATAGATATGTTTTTAGATTTAGTCATTTACTTTCATTTTCAATTTTGCTAGAGTTAGCTGGGGGCATGTCCCAACATCTCTAGTTAGTTAGAGGCTATATTCAGACATAGTTAGATTGAGTTTTAGATGCTAGTTTGATCTTTCAGTTGTTATTAAACTCATAGTTTCTTTATATTCAGACAATATTGGGTATTCCCCATCATTTAAGTTATCTCATGATTTAGCTTCTGCATTAGTTATCTTTTCATAGATATATTATGTTTGCTTATGATATGCCAGCTCAGGATTAGCTTGGGGTCACTCGTGATCCTAGGTCCCGTGTTTACTCCCCGAGGGTAGCCTCAGGGCGTGACATGATGTATGCTTAGTTTGGATTGTAGCTTGAAAGGCTCTTCCAATACATGTGTGACTAAAGGTGAATGTGCCCTATGCTATGAGAAATAAGCTAAGGATGAGATCAAGAGAATGATAAAGATGAATGAGTACCTAAAGTGACTTGCTTAGCATGGGTGGGATTATGGGGTCTTATCCATGCATTGCACAAGCTTGCCTTGAGGTGACTTATGAAGTGTTTCTTTTATGTTATGTTAAACTAGATGCATTGATTATGCCTACGACTATGTTGTTATCTCTTATACTTATAGGCTATGTCTTATGATGATGTCTCTTATGCTTATTCTTATGACTCATGTTATTGTCTCTTATGATAATGGTATATGTCTTATGTTGACTAATGCCTCTTATATGCTTATGTTGATGATTTATGCTAGCCATCTTATTTAGTACATTATTGTACTATCCCATACTTTTGCCTACATTCTTATCAAATGTAGGGTTCAGCGATATTGACTTTCATCCTCGTGGCTAGGTTTAGAGTAGATCTAGAAGAAAAGTTTTGGTGAGTCCTCATAGCATCGAAGACTTGATCACCCTTTCCTTTTATATCTTTCTTTTATGTTTAGATTTTTGTATGGGTTGTGTCCCTAACTCTTTTTAAGTATTAGATGGTTTGAGAAAAGTGTAATAGACTTCCGCTTCATTTATGAGACTTCGATTGTATTGAAAAAAATGTTTTAAATTTCCGCACTTTTTATTATCTTATGTTATAATATGCTAATGGGCTTGTATGAGACAACTTCGGGGTTGAGTACACCATGTTACATCTAGGGGGTACCCCTGGGTCGTGACACAAGCTCACCTTAGCTTCTTGTCTAATGCAAAAACATGTTTCAAAAAAAGCATTCAAGTGCCCTCACATCAAGAACAATTCCACTCTCTCTTGAAAGAAATCAACAAAGGTAATCGGAATCAATGCAACTCTCACTCTCCCAAAAGAGAAGCACATGCAAGCTTTGTCCCATAGGTTTCCCATATTTTCCAATCATCACACAACCTAGTTCATGCAATATCTCAAGGGTCTTTTAAGCTTGTAATAGGAATGAGGGTTAAGGCATAGTCAATTTGGATTGGTTAGTCATACCTTTTCAAAGCATTGTTGCAATCATCATCACCTCTTCTCAAGTTCTTTCTCTTCTTTTTCATTTGGGAGCTCATACCTTGACTTGCCACTCAAATTATTTGGAATTCCCCTTTTTTCACTTCTCTTTTTCATTTTCATTTATCCAAGATATTTCCATCACAACGATGAAACATTTTTTAATGAGGAGGGGTATTTATTTTTGCAAAACATTCTGATTTGAGTCTCATTTCATCTTTCTTTGACCTTCACTTGGCTTTCATTCATACTGCCTTTCCACACACCAAAATTAGTCTTTTGGCCTAAGTTGTATCTTCAAACATGAGAATCCTTCAAAAAGGATTTTTGGTGAAAAGTAAGGGATAGTTTGGTTCAAGAGGCTTCTTTTGTTTGTCAACAATTAAGGGTAGGCTCAAGTGGTGCCAACATGGATTCACACCCTCACAAGGAATTCGTAAAGGCTTTATGGAAAATTTGCTTCTCTCATTGAATTTTTTCCCAAGATCATGTCTCACATTCACCAAGAGTCACACAATCAGACAAACAAGGCAAATTCTAGGAATCCACATGCATTCTTTCAAGTAAAACTTCACATACATGGCACTTCAAAATACACTCATTTAGCACATCCCGTAAAGATAAAAAACATACGTGCGATATTCATTACAAGGCTCACATCAAAACATACCTAGTCAATAAAAGATTCAAAGATATAGCCCAAAGGTGTAACCACATCGATATCATTCATTCTCACAACACCAACACAATGCATCATGATCATCATGAGTACTATTCAAGACATCGATATTGAACACAATTGATGCTCAAATTTTTAACAATGAAAACTTCAAGTATTTCATGATTTAAACTCATGGGGGAGTCGCAACATCAAGTGAGAATTAAATAGAAGTAAAGAAACATGCATTTACACAAAAGGGCACACTAATATAAATAAACAATATAAACAAACATCAAACTATAATAGTTAAAAACACTAAATATCAAAATATAATCAAAAGGGGAATATTGGCACAAAGGCCCTCATCCCACCCAAAAGAGAATGCAGTGTCCTCAATGCAAGAAAAAAAAAGTACTGGGGGGCTGAGAGAAAGGGTCCCCCCGACAGGCTATGCCTGTGGTGCAATCTCATCTTGAGTCTGTGGAGGTGAAGCCTCAAGAGGGGCATCCATGCCCGGCAATAGGATCACTAGAAGTGGCATGAGAGGCGCAGCTGGGGGCATAAGTTTTCTTCTCAGCAACAGGAGGTATGATAGAGTCTAAGGTAATTCTACTAGACCCAAACTCTGAAGACTCTAGAAGAGATCTCTCCAGTGCAACCTGAAGAATGACCTCCTCGGTCTCATGCAACTCGGTCATTATCTCAGCATTCCCGTTCTCTTCAATTCTCAGTACCTCTTCATCACTCTCCTCCACCAACTCCTCCTTGTCCCTCTCACTCACATCATCAGCAACAGTCTCAACATCCATAACAACCTCAGGCACAATAGAGGTAGGCTAATTACTAGGCATCTCAGGTGCATCTGGAAAGGGGGCCTCACCCCAAAGCTAATTACTACTCAGCTATCGATCAAACCCACATTAAAACAATATTTAAATCATTAAACAACAATACCCATAAGCTAATTAAGTAAATAATCACATAATCACACCCCAAGAATTGGGGTTTTAGCCAAGTGTCATAAAAAGATAGAACTTAATACCAAAAACATTCTCCATGATTTGGGGATTACAATCAAAGTTTTTAAAATGATCCAAAATGCTAAGAATCAAAGACCCACTACGAATCTACTTGAAAACCCCTTCAAAGTTGTTCTCCAATAGAAAATACTAAGAAAACTCTCCAAAAAATGAAGAAAACTAAAACTGGACTCCCTTTGAACTCTTTTAGAATTCAATTTATAGTTTCCCAAATTTCAGCTGCAAGGACCATTAGGCGAGGTAAGTCGAGCGTCACCGACTAGGTTGGCGATGCGCCAATCGCTCCATCTCATCACTGGTATTCCTTGGCTTTTATTCCTCAAGGTTCTATGACTTTAGGCGATCCAGAATGTGTCGCCGATCCAGTCGGCGGTCCTCCGAATGTCGAAATCCATCACCTAATTGGCTTCTCCCCAGGGCTGGCAGTCTAGAACTTTAGGCGAGCTGAAGTGCCACTCGGCGAGTCGCCGAGTGGCTTTGGCGATTCTCAGCTTTTGTTATCTTCAGCCTTTTTCAATATTTTAGCTCCGTTTGCCCGCTAATGTCCTTTCCTTGCTCCTTTTGCCTTCTTTGCTTCAAATAAACATTTTAACATCAGTTTGGAGAATAAATTAGGCCCTTGAGGACAATAAACTATCACAACAGCGCCCTAAATGAGTCAAAATCTCAGGCTCATACATATGTACCATAGGTTTGCTTCACCCTATGCTTTATTTTTTAATTTTTTTGTGCATTCAGGGCAATAGCATCATTTTTTTTTGGGTGCGGGTTTAATTTGTTGTGAGTGATAGGGTGAAGTCCGAGTAGCCCAACTCATAACCCTCCCTTGGGGTTTTCTTGTATGTGTTTTTTTCTCCAAGGGAGTGTTTTAATTTTCTATTGAACCGGCATGTGTAGGATTGTATTTGTAGAAGTAGATAGAAAAAATGAAAGCATGATCGCATAAGAGCTGAAATTGATTCCTATCCAAAAATTGTGAAATGTGCTAGATCTATGGGCTTAATAAGTTGAATGTGTTGGATCTGGATGTGACATGATAGGAACCGGTATGATAGCATAACTTAAGCTAAAACTTGAACTGGGTGCTTCAATAATCTTATAATGAAACAATGTGCCAATCTAGAACTTGCCCCGTTGGTCCTTCTAAGATAATCTAGGTTAGAAATTGGGAAATGATCATAGGCCCTTGTTCAAATAAGTCCACTTAATCCTAAAAAGATCCAACCAAAAGAAATATATGCTCGCTTTGATCCAAATATTTGAGCCTAAAGAATACCACTTCTTTCAATACACCTAACTCACCTTTCCTAAAAACACGGTTTTGGCCCTGGTCCCTCCTTGGACATGTGCACCTTAACTTAGGCCAAAATCCTAAGTTGAGAGTGGCTAATTCGAAAGTTACCTTAATCTTGGCCCTTGTCCGACTTCGGATATTGTGTACCTCAAGTCATGCAAAATACATAAGTAGAGGGTGGCTACCAAAAGGAAACTGAAAGAAAAAGGTACGAAAAGAGTTGTGTGTAGAAGAAGAAAAAGGATGGAAAAAAGATGTGACTGAATTCAAAAGAAACAAAAAAAAGAGTGATAATGATGATGAATAACAAAGAATGAAAAAGTAAAAGAAAAATAAAAGTGAAAAAAAAAGAAGAGCGAAAAAGTCAAAGGCACATCTGTGCTGAAGAAAGTCAAGGAAAAGAGCAGAAAATAAAAATATATCAGAATTGGTTGAGAAAAGAGGTAACCAGCCAATGTAATGTCAAGTAGGGAAGAAAAGTCACTAAAAGTACCCAAATGTATCCTACATGACCCTGAGTCTACGTTACAAGCTAATAAAGTCCTATAGTGATCCTAGTGACTTGTATGGAGAGTCTATGCAGTGAAAATAATGGCAAGCCTATGGTATTGAACACTAACTGTATTTGAATTCACTTTCGAGTGTGAGAGTTGACTGAATCCTTAAACTTAAAAGTCAGATTTGTTGTGTGAATAAGGACTTCTTTGAAGTGAGGGAACTAGTTACATTGTTGGAGAGTTGGTGCCTTGGTGATTGTTGAAAGTGTATGTGGTGATGTTTATTGGTCTGTCTATGTCATGTTTTGATCCGCATGAGTTATCTTGTTGAGTCTAAATGAAAAGATTTGCACTAGGTGATGGAACTGATTGAGAAAGCCATGTGATTGCTTCAGTTTGCATGTTTGCTTCTACACGAGTGTCGTTTAGTGTTTTAGTTTGTCGCTTGAGGACAAACAACAAGTTTAAGTTGAGGGTGTTTATATATTGTGAGTTTACGGTATTTTTGATGCATTTCACTTGGAGTTTGTATATGTCTTGGGCTATTTTGTTATTAGATATAATGCTTTTGTGTAATCTTTGCAGGAAATTAATTTGGAAGTGGTTGAGATGAAAAGGAACTGAAGTGGAAGCAGTAGCAGTCGATGGAGCCAAACCACGGACCGTAGGTCCAGTGACAGGCCCTAGGTGATGGTTCGTGGATGTGAGTTCAAGGAAGTCTGACCAGGTGTGGAACCACATAGGCAAACGACGCCTAGTAGAGTGAATGATGGACCGCAGATTGATGGTCGTCGTTTGATTCAGAGAATTGAAGTCCCAGTACTTGACCCACGGACGAACTGGACGGACCGTAGTCCAATCCACGGACCGTAGGTGGGACCGTCGTTTGAAGGTCCTGAAATATTTTCTAAGTGCTGAACCACGGAGGTGACCGACAGACCGTAGGCTGATCCACGGTTCGTAGGTCTGGTCGTCGATCAAAAACAGCGTCTGACCCAATTTTCCTTATTTTTGTTTTCGAACTTAATTTAGGAGTTAGTTTCTATAAATACTAGTTGTTATTTCCATTTTTGGGAGTTAGACAATATTGGAGACTTTTGTTTTGATCTGTTGGGATTATTTTTCAAACTCTTAGCAATTTAATTCCGGAAGTTGGTTTTATGCAATTTGCACTTTGAATTTCACTTCAAGATTTCGGTTTTCATCTATTCTAATTGTAAGTTCATGATTTCTTTTAACCTAAATATGAATTATGAATTCTCAAGCATGAGTAGCTAAATCCACACTAGGGTTGTAGGAACCATGAGCAATTAACAATGTACGACTAATAACTAAGTAATTCTTGAATAGTGTTTATGCATGTATTGTTATTCTTTTCATTTAAAGTCTTTCTAGCGGTGCACAACGTTAAAACTCGCCTCATTCCTACTTGCCTTACCAAGGGGGTAGCGAATGAGAAAAGGATTAAACAACAGAGATTTAGTTAAGGATTTGCTGCTATCTAATAGTCTGACTTTAATCAGTTGACGTGAGGGTGAATACCCATCTCAATTGACACGAAGACTAATCCGGGGTATAGGTAAGGGTTAGTAAAGCACACACCCGTAGATTTACCAAGTCGCGAGTGAAAGTTCCTACTCAGATTACCAATCACTTAGGGATACATAACTTATCGGCCTTACATGTCAAACACTAGAATATAATTACTATTATTAGAAATACTGTGTTAAGAGCTTGTGGGGAACACATATGCCCTAGTATTCATCTTATATTGATCTCTCAACTGTGAATCTTGCTTACTTGTTACTTATTAATTCAAATCAACAAACTATTACTTTAGTTACAAAATGCCCCTTTGTTTACTGTTCTCGAAAATAATTTGACTAAAAAAAGATAATCATGAGTTAAGTTTAAGTCTAAACCAAATTCCTCATGGGATCGACCCCAACCTACAAGTTGGGTTCTTTATTTGGCAACGACTGTTTATACTTCTTCTGGTCGTCGATCGAAAACTGCATCTGACCCAATTTTCCTTATTTTGTTTTCCTTCTTTGTTTAGGAGTTAGTTTCTATAAATACTAGTTGTTATTTTTGGGAGTTAGACAATATTGGAGACTTTTTTTTTGATCTTTTTGGATTATTTTGCAAACTCTTAGCAATTTAATTCCGGAAGTTGGTTTTATGCAATTTGCACTTTGAATTTCACTTCAAGATTTAGATTTTCATCTATTCATTGTAAGCTCATGATTTCTTTTAACCTAAATATGAATTGTGAATTCTCAAGCATGAGTAGCTAAATCCACAACTAGGTTGTGGGAACCATGAGCAATTAACAATGTATGACTAATAACTAAGTAATTCTTGAATAGTGTTTATGCATATATTGTTAATCTTTTCGTTTAAAAGTCTTTTTAGCGTTGCGCAACATTAGAACTCACTTCATTCCTACTTGCCTTACCAAGGGGGTAACGAATGAGAAAAGGATTAAACAACATAGATTTAGGTAAGGATTTGCTGTTATCTAATAGTCTTACTTTAATCAGTTGACGTGAGGGTGAATACCCAATTTAATTCATACGAAGACTATTCTGGGGTAATGGTAAGGGTTAGTAAAGCACATACCCGTAGATGAACCAACTCGCGAGTGAAAGTTCCTACTCAGATTACCAATCACTTAGGGATACATAACTTATCGGCCTTGCATGTCAAACACTAGGATAGAATTACTATTATTAGAAATATTGCGTTAAGAGCTTGTGGGGAACACATATGCCCTAGTTTTCATCTTATATTGATATCTCAATTGTGAATCTTGCTTACTTGTTACTTATTAATTCAAATCAACAAACTATTACTTTAGTTACCAAAACCCCCATTTGTTTACTTTTCTCAGAGATAATTTGACTAAAAAGAGATAATCGTGAGTTAAATTTAAGTCTAAACCATATTCCTCGTGGGATCGACCCCAACCTACAACTTGGGTTCTTTATTCGACAATGACCGCTTATACTTCTTTTGGGAGGTGTAATTTGGGTGTATCTGTAAGATCCCGTACTTTTTGTCTATTCTTGCATAATATATGTGGCGTAGTATGGCATGGTTATATGAGGTGTATATGACTTTGTATCGTACATTGGAGATTAAGATTTCAAATAGGTGGCAATATCAAGAAACTAAACTAAAGTTTTAGGTCAAAGGGACCCCTCAAACAAAGTTCATGATTAAAGAAATGGCTCGGGTAGAACTTCGCCCATTTGAAAGGTTTAAATTGTCCCATACCTTGTGGATAGGCCTATTAGTGTACAATATGCTAAGAATAGTGTGTTATGAGGTATTCTAATAGCACAAGGGTCGTATATTAAGTTTTGAAGTCAAGAAAATTAATGAAACTAAGGTCGGCAAAAGTTATCGAAGTTTCTCTAATAATATTTTATTAACTTTGGGTAACATGTCTTAGATGTTTTCTCCCAATATATAAAGAGTTAGAAGGCCTATGACCCATTATATCGAAGGCCTACGAGTCTAGTTTTCAACGCACAAAACCCCGTATCCAACCAACATCGGAGTAAAATGTTATGAAGATTTTACCGCGGACTGCTTGGGCAGAATCCGGGTCACGATCCGGGTTGGGTCAATAAATGTGGTATGTCGGCTAACTCAACGTTTTAAGCCACAAAAATATTTCTTTTCACTCCCTAACAAGATATAAATATTAAGAGATGGTTCTAATGGAGTTTTTGCATGATGAAGGTTAGTTTTTGACGATTTCTACCATTAAAGGTTGCCCCCGTGCCTAGAAACGTGATCTCTACACGTGGCAATCATTTTCCCCTTCTATTAGCTGCGTTTGGAGCTAGTTTTTGAAGATATTAATTTGTAGTTATTGGTGTTCCTTCAAGTTTTACACTTAGTTAAATAAGGTAATCATCTCGGGACTCTTTTATGATTGTTTTTATGAAGTTCTATGGACGTTTCGTCAAGTTGGGGCCATATGGAAAATCTGCCGACTTAAGATCAATTATGAATTGTTTATAGGTGCGTACCAGCTGTGTATTTATAGCTTTTGCGAAGCTTAGAACATAAGGAACAACTTTCGGGAAGAAACTACGGCCATTCGAGCGTTCATTGGAAAGGTATGTTAAGGCTAAGCTCCGTCCCTCATTTTAGCACCACTCCTGGGAAATTCCTGAAACGCCGAATGTGATATTTTTGCTATTCTCTTGCTAGAAAGACCTTCAGTGAAAGGCATTGGGATCTCAGCTGAATTATTTTCATGATTCTATTATTTTGATATTCCACTCGTTCGGATAAATAGAGTATTCGACTTCTACATGTCATTTTTTCGGTTTCCTTGATTATATGTCCGCATGTATGAATTATTATTATTCTTTGGGTGATGTGAATTAAAATATCACGGGAGACCCTTATTACGGTAACCACCCCTCATTCCCCACTGAAGTTATTATGAAAAAACTTTAAAGTAACTCACGATCTTCAAAACTCTCTAATATAACTTAAATATTTAAACTATTAGAGCACTTGGTTTTTGAAATACTTCTTTTATAAATAATCTAGCAATATCTGCAAGGTTAGGTTATCTTTCTAAAATTCGAGTTAACTTTCAAGCTTATTTGGAAGAACATATGAGGTTCCATGAGATGGTTACATGTTATACGAAAGTGATTATGGGGTTATGAGAACAAGACTACAAACGGGCCAAGACTGGCAACATGACAATGGTACATATAGTTGTTATAAATCAATGACATGACATGCTATACATTCTACTCCCGAGCTATAATCGGGAGGTATGGGGCCTATTGCCTATACTTATACGTATGAGACACCGATGGCCATAGGTTGGCGTATATGATACCGTTTAGCTACCGGGAAGCACCACCATTTCTAGCATTTGGTTGGGTATGTCATGCATTTACATCTATATATATGTATTCACGACATATGATTATACGAGCATACCATGCATATTTAAATAGTAGGGGGGCAAATGTCAGCCATGGAGATTATTTGAGTTTCAGTTTCAGGTGGTATCTCTATTACCCTTTTACAGTAAATATTTATGATTCTACTTTCCGCTTTACATACCAGTACATTTTTATTCGTACTGACGTCATTTTGCCTGGGATGCTGCTTTTTGTTTCGTGCGAGCATGTACAGGCAGGGACTCTAACCGACCCACCCGCTAGGATTCAGGTTCAGCTGTGAGTTGGTAAGCTCCATCTTATCTTGGGGCTATCAGAAAATGTTTACTTTTGTTGTACAGTTTGGCTATAGTTTGGGCCTTGTCCCGACAGTGCTAATATCACTCATAGAGGCTGTTGTGGACACAATATTCTAGGTTTTCTTCTATATGTTTCAATCTTCAACCCATAGTCTTGGCATGTGTATATATGTCTGTGTAAATAGGTATGTCTTCGATTGTGGCCTCGTCGGCTAGATAGTACATCTTTATTTTTTTTTGGGCTTGTCTACCATTGTTTTTATGGTTTATTCTCATTCAGGTCATGACCTTCAGGGTCCAGGCTTCACTTTTTAAAGGTTGTGTTGCCCAATCTTTTTGTCTCACAGTTTGGTTAGCTAGTATGTTTTAGTGGCTAACTCGATCTTATAGGGTATCGAGTGCCAGTTACTCCCCCTATTTCGGGGTGTGACAAACTTGGTAACAGAGGAGGTCGTATCCCGGGGTAGTCCACAAGCTGTGTCTAGTAAAGTATTGTTTATGGGTGTGTTGTGCACCACACTTATAATCAAGAGGCTACAAGGAATTTAGGAATGGTTACATTTCATTAAACTGATAAATCGTGCTATAGTGCAAAAGTATAAGAACATTTGAAATCTAAATCATGCTTTATTTTTCTTATCTAACAGGCTACACTCACTACGAATATGGCAGATCGAGAGATAGGTATGGATCCGAGGGAAGGTACTAGTCATTCCCCACCGGGTCAAAGGGATAGATTTCCCTCGGAGGCACAGGGTGAATCTCCAGTACATCTAGTACCAGCCTCCCCGGCACCTGCTGAAGCCCAAGGAGATGCAGTACCCCCAGCCTCACCAGTTCCATTGGTACCTGAGGAAGCTAGGGACATAGGACCTCCAGTACCTATTGTTCCTCCACCAGAGACTGGGGAGCAGGGGATGAGGGAGGCAGTTCAATTGCAGTCCTATTGTTCCTCCACCAGAGACTGGGGAGCAGGGGATGAGGGAGGCAGTTCAATTGCAGACTAGGATGGTTTCTATTCATGAGCGACAACTGGAGTCAGGAGTAGATACTCAGAGAGACTGGTCAGAAAGTTCGAAGGTATGAGAGTTTCTTCATTTTCCCCTCCATTATTTACAGGATCTAGTCCTACTAAGGATCCCCGGGACTTTATAGACCATATATATAGAGTATTGAGGGTGATGCATGCCTCAGTCACAAAGGATATGGAGTTGGCTTCCTTTCGGCTACGTCATGTAGCCATCCTTTGGTATGAGACCTGGGAGAGATATAAAAGACCTGATGCTCCTCTAGCAGAGTGGGAGGACTTCTCTGAGGCCTTCCTTGACCACTATTTGCCACAGGAAGTTCGAGAGGCCCGTCTTGACTAGTTTATCAATCTGAAGCAAGGAACCATGAGTGTGAGGGATTATAGCCACATTTTTAATTTTTTGGCAAGATATGCACCATATATTGTACGTACCATGAAAACCAGAGTTCATCATTATGTTGATGGTTTGGCAGATCATCTAATCAGAGATTTTAGGGTAGCATCCCTATCGGATGATGTAGATATTTCCTGCATATAGGCTTTTGCTCAGACCACAGAGGACCTTTCTCAACGGATTCGTGATGCCCGCAGGGATAGGGAGCAGAGTTAGAGGGCTCGTACTATGGGGTCTTATAGGGAGCCACATGGTGATTTTAGACCCCCATTCCATCGATATCCACCTCGGCCAGTGGGTAGTGTCTCGCCATAGGTGCAGGGACCGCGGTTTGATTGTTATAGTCAATCAAGACCAGGTCTAGCTCAGGCCAGCCTGAGGGTCATTGACAGGATCGTTCCGTACAGATAAGACATACCACTCCTTTATGTACATAGTGCGGTAAGCTACACACTGGAGAGTGTTGACAGGGTTCAGGTGCATGTAATCATTGTGGGAAGACATGACATTTTATTAGTCGGTGCCCGATGTTGAGAAGAGGTGATCTATCTCAGCCTTCAGGATCCACAGCAGCCTTTTCACCCTCAGTCAGTGCACCACGACCAGAACCACAGTCTACTGAGGGTCGTGGTAGAGGTAAAGGTGAAGGAGATACAGGTTCGAGCGGTGGCCAGAACCGCTTTTATGCACTCACAAGACGATAGGATTCAGAGGCATCCCCAATGTTGTTACAGGTATATTGACGATATCTTCTCAAGATGTTTATGCATTAATAGACCCTGGCTCTACATTTTCATATATTACTCCATTTATTGCTAGACATATTGACATGAAATCTGAGTTGTTGCCACAACCACTTGAGGTGTCTACACTGGTTGGCGACTCTATTTTAGCTAGTCGTGTCTATCGACGTTGCACGATGTTAATTAATGATCATCCAACCCCCACTGATTTTTATGTTATCATGAGTATGGATTGGTTGGCATCTCGCTATGCTAATATTGATTATCGTGCAAAGATAGTCAGATTTTACTTTCTAGGTGAGCTAGTCCTTGAGTAGAAGGGTAATGTAGTCACACCTAAGGGTAAGTTTATTTCATACCTTAGGCCTCGAAAGTTGATTGCTAAAGGTTGTATATACCATATGGTTCATGTACAGGATACTGATAAGGAGCCCATGACTCTTCAGTCAACTCCTATTGTGAATGAATTTCCAATGGTATTCCCTGATGATCTTCCAGGAATTCCCCCAGAAAGGGAAATTGATTTCGCTATAGACTTGCTTCCTGATACGCAGCCTATATCGATTCCTCCCTATAGAAGGGCACCTGCAGAGCTAAGAGAATTGAAGGAACAATTGAAGGACTTGCTCGATAAAGGCTTTATCAGGCCAAGTACTTCCCCAAAGGGTGATCCAGTGCTCTTTGTTCGAAAGAAAGACGGATCCTTACGGATGTGTATTGACTATAGACAACTAAATAAAGTCACTATTAAGAATAAATATCCTCTTCCACGGATTGATGACTTATTCGACCAGTTACAAGGTGCCAAAAGCTTTTCCAAGATTGACTTGCGGTCTGGTTACCATCAGCTGGGAGTCAGGGAAGTTGATATCCCAAAAACAGCATTTAGGACGAGGTATGGCCATTTTGAATTCCTTGTCATGTCTTTCGGGCTTACAAATTCCCCAGCAACCTTTATAGATCTTATGAATTGGGTCTTCAAACCATTCTTGGATGAATTTGTGATTGTGTTTATTGATGACATTCTTATTTATTCACGGTCGAAAGTTGAGCATGCAGACCACTTGCGAGCTGTATTGCAGACTCTCCAAGATTGCAAGTTATATGATAAATTCTCTAAATGTGATTTTTGGCTTACTTCTGTAGGTTTTTTTGGTCATGTTATTACAAGTGAGGGTATTAAGGTTGATGGACAAAAGATTGAAGGAGTGATGACTTGGCCGAGGCCCTTGAATCCAAAGGAGGTTCGCAGCTTTTTAGGCTTGGGAGGGTATTACCGAAGGTTTGTGGAGGGATTCTCTTCTATCTCTGCACCACTGACAAAATTGACACATAAGGCAACTAAGTTTCAGTGGACCGAGGCATGCGACCAGAGCTTTCAGGAACTAAAAAAAGGCTTACCACCTCACCTATCCTAACTCTTCCAGATGGTAATGAGGGCTATGTTGTTTATTGTGATCCCTCAAGAATTGTCCTAGGTTGTGTTCTTATGCAGCATGGTAAGGTTATTGCATACGCCTCTAGACAGTTGCGGAAGCATGAACAGAATTATCCTACACACGATCTTGAGTTGGCTGCAGTTGTCTTTGCCCTAAAAATTTGGCGGCATTATCTATACGGGGTTCATATAGATATTTTCACCGATCACCAGAGCCTTCAGTATTTACTTAAGCAGAGGGAGTTGAACCTACGACAAAGGAGATGGCTAGAATTATTAAAGGACTATGATGTTGACATTTTATATCATCCCGACAAAGCTAATTTTGTTGGTGATGCTCTCAGCCGGAAGTCCATGGGTAGTCTAAGTCATGTTGAAGCTGATAAGGCTGGAATTACAAAAGACCTATGCCAGCTAGTTAATTTGCAAGTACGCTTGGTAGATGAAAGAGGCGGAGGTGTGGTCGTTAAGAATATGGAAGAATCTTCCTTTGTGACTGAAGTGAAAAGGCGGCAACATAAAGATCTTGAGCTTAGGAAATTGAGGGAAAAGATTCCACAGCAGCAACAACATTTATTTGAGCTAACTGGAGATGGAGTCCTTAGATACCAGGGTCGTTTGTGCGTACCGGCAGTTGGAGAGCTCCGTACAAAGATTATTTCAGAAGCCCATTGTTCTAGATATGCAGCTCACCCTGGAGCAACAAAGATGTATCGAGACCTTCGGCAGATCTATAGGTGTAAGGGTATGAAAAAAGATATAGCGGAGATGGTAGCTGAATGTCCCAACTGTCAACAAGTTAAAGTAGAGCATCAGAGGCCTGGAGGCCTAACCCAGTATATTGAGCTTCCATTATGGAAATGGGATATGATAAATATGGACTTCATCACTGGTTTGCCTCATACTCCACGAAGGTTTGATTCCATTTGGGTCGATAGGCTAACAAAATCTGCTCATTTCTTGCTAGTTAGGACGACATATTCAGCTGAAGATTATGCCAGGCTTTACATTCAGGAGATTGTTCGCCTTCATGGAGTTCCATTATCTATTATCTCAGATCGAGGAGCTCAATTTACATCATAGTTTTGGATATATCATTTCAGAAGGGTCTAGGCACTCAGGTAAACCTTAGCACCGCTTTTCATCCACAAACTGATGGACAAGAAGAACGTACTATTCAGACGGTTAAGGATATGTTACGTGCTTGTGTGCTGGATTTTAAAGGAAGTTGGGATCAACATCTACCTCTTATCGAGTTCGCTTATAATAACAGCTTTCAAGCTAGTATTCAGATGGCCCCTTACGAAGCACTATATGGGGGGAAGTGTAGGTCCCCGATCGGTTGGTTTGAGCTCGAGGAAGCAGATTTGCTAGGTACCAATCTAGTCCAACAAGCGATTGAAAAGGTTAAGCTTATTAGAGATCGGCTTCATACATCACAGTGTCGGCAGAAGTCTTATGCTGATGTTCGACGACGAAACTTAGAGTTTGATGTAGAAGATTGGGTTTTCCTGAAAGTATCGCCTATGAAGGGAATCATGCGATTCGTTAAGAAAGAGAAGCTCAGTCCTAGGTACGTTGGACCGTATAAGATTATTCGAAAGATCGGTATCGTGGCATACGAGCTGGATTTGCCTTCAGAATTGGAAGCAGTCCATCTTGTATTTCATGTTTCTATGTTGCGAAAGTGCATTGGAGATCCTTCACATATTATGCCCATTGAAAATATTTGTATCGCTGAAGATTTATCTTATGCAGAGGTACATATAGCGATTTTAGACCGGCAAGTAAGAAAGCTTCGAACTAAAGATGTAGCTTCTGTGAAAGTGTTATGGAGAAATAACAACGTCGAGGAAATGAGGAAGGACTACCCCCAACTGTTTACGACTTAAGGTGAGTCACATTTCGATAATTGGCAATTATTTCTTCACATCGACTTAATTAGATTTTAAGTAGCTTGAAGGTGCAATTTATATGTCTTCTTACGAGATAGCTATGCAAAGCTTAGTAGTTAAAATTCTCAGAATTTGACTTCAGGTTTGCGAATGTAACAAATATAGACTCACAAATAAAGTTCTATGAGAAAAAATAAAAACACAACCAAGGAATTGTCTATATCCATTCGCGGGCAAATGTTCATAAGGGGGGGAGAACGTAAGATCCCGTACTTTTTCTCTATTCTTGCATAATATATGTGGCATAGTATGGCATGGTTATATGAGGTGTATATGACTTTGTATCGTACATTGGAGATTAAGATTGCAAATAGGTGGCAATATCAAGGAACTAAACTAAAGTTTTAGGTGAAAGGGACCCCTCAAACAAAGTTAATGATTAAAGAAATGGCTCGGATAGAACTTCGCCCGTTTGAAAGGTTTAAATTGTCCCATACCTTGTGGATAGGCCTATTAGTGTACAACATGCTAAGAATAGTGTGTTATGAGGTATTATAATAGCACAAGGGTCGTATGTTAAGTTTTGAAGTCAAGAAGATTAGCAAAACTAAGGTCGGCAAAAGTTAACGAAGTTTCTCTAATAATATTTTCTTACTTTGGGTCAAATGTCTTGGATGTTTTCTCCCAATGTATAAAGACTTAGAAGGCCTATGATAAATTAAATATAAGGCCTACGAGTCTAGTTTGCAACGCATAAAACCCCATATCCAACCAACATCGGAGTAAAAAGTTATGAAGGTTTTACTGCGGACAGTTTGGGCAGAATCCGGGTCATGATCCGGGTCGGGTCAATAAATCTAGTATATCGACTTACTCAACCTTTTAAGCCACAAAAACATTTTTTTTCACTCCCTAACAAGAAATAAAGCTTAAGAGATGGTTCTAATGGAGTTCTTGCATGATGAAGGTCAGTTTTGACGATTTCTACCATTAAAGGTTTCCCCCGGGCCAAGAAACGTGATCTCTACACGTGGCAATCGTTTTCCCCTTCTATTAGCTGCGTTTGGAGCTAGTTTTTGAAGATATTAATTTGTAGTTATTGGTGTTTCTTCAAGGTTTAAACTTGGTTAACTAAGGTAATCATCTCGGGACTCTTTTATGATTATTTTTATGAAGTTCTACGGACGTTTCGTCAAGTTGGGGCCATATGGAAAATTTGCTGATTTAAGATCAATTATAAATTGTTTATATGTGTGTACCAGCTGTGTATATATAGTGTTTGCGAAGCTTAGGACATAAGGAACAACTTTCGTGAAGAAACTACAGCCATTCGAGTGTTCATTGGAAAGGTATGTTAAGGCTAAGCTCCGTCCCTCATTTTAGCACTACTCCTGGAAAATTCCTAAAACGCCGAATGAGATATTTTGTTATTCTCTTGCTAGAAAGACCTTCATTGAAAGGCATTGGGATCTCAGATGAATTATTTTCATGATTCTATTATTTTGATATTCCACTCGTTCGGATAAATAGAGTATTCGACATCTACATGTCATTTTATCGGTTTCCTTGATTATATGTCCGCATGTATGAACTCTTATTCTTCTTTGGGTGATGTGACTTAAAATATCATGGGACACCCTTATTATTTGTAACCAGCCCTCTTTCCCCACTAAAGTTATTATGAAAAATCTTTAAAGTAACTCACGATCTTCAAAACTCTCTAATATAACTTAAATGTTTAAACTATTAGAACACTTGGTTTTTGAAATACTTATTTTATAAATAATCTAGGAAACAAGTTAGGAACTAAGTAAATCACCTTAAACTTGTTATGAATATCTGCAAGGTTAGGTTATCTTTCTAAAATTCGAGTTAACTTTCAAGCTTATTTGGAAGAACATATGAGGTTCCATGAGATGGTTACATGTTATACGAAAGTGATTATGGGGCTATGACAACAAGACTACAAACGGGCCAAGACTGGCAACATGACAATGGTAACGTATAGTTGTTATAAATCCATGACATGCTATGAATTCTACTCCCGAGCTATAATCGGGAGGTATGGGGCCTATTGTCTATATTTATACGTATGAGACACCGAGGGCCACAGGTTGGCGTATATGATGTCGGTTAGCTACCGGGAAGCACCACCATTGCTAGCATTCTGTTGGGTATGTCACGCATTTGCATATATATATTTATGTATTCACGACATACGATTATACGAGCATACAATACATATTTAAATAGTAGGGGGCCAAATGTCAGCCATGGAGATTATTTGAGTCTCAGTTTTAGGTGGTATCTCTATTACCCTTTTACAGTAAATATTTATGATTCTACTTTCCTCTTTACATACCAGTACATTTTTATTCGCACTGACGTCCCTTTGCCTGGGGACGCTGCTTTTTGTTTCGTGGGAGCAGGTACAGGTAGGGACTCTAATCGACCCACCCGCTAGGATTCAGGTTCAGTTGTGAGTTGGTAAGCTCCACCTTATCCTGGGGCTATCAGAGGATGTTTACTTTTGTTGTACAGTTTGGGTATAGTCGGGGCGTTGTCCCGACAATGCTTATATCACTCATCAAGGCTATTGTGGACACAATATTCTGGGTTTTCTTTTTTATGTTTCAATCTTCAACCCATAGTCTTGGCATGTATATATGTGTGTGTAAGTAGGTATGTCTTCGGTTGGGGCCTCGTCGGCTAGATAGTACATCTTTATTTTTTTGGGGGCTTGTCTACCATTGTTGGGATGGTTTATTCTCATTCAGGTCATGACCTTCAAGGTCCAGGTTTCACTTTTTAGTGGTTGTGCTGCCCAATCTTTATGTCTTACAGTTTGGTTAGCTAGTATGTTTTAGTGGGTAACTCGATCTTATAGGGTATCGAGTGCCAGTTATTCCCCCTATTTCGGGGTGTGACAGTATCAAATTTTGGGGCCGTTGCCGGGGAACACGGCTTTTAGATTAAGTTTAACTATATTATTGAACTTTAGTCAAGTATTTCCTGATTTTACGTTTTTGTTTTGCTTTTGTTTTCTACAGGTCTTACCTCTTGTGTATGCCAAGTAAACGGAGTCGAGGCGAACCCTTGACCCCCTACGATCCTGAATTAAGAAGAACTTTGAGGAAAATGGCTAATCAAGGGGTACACAATAATCCAATCGGAGAGGGTCAAGGAGATAGAGCTGAGTTTCAACCTCCTGCAATGGTTAATGTGCGCGCTCAGGTTCAAAGTGGTCATCTAATAGAAAATGCAGAAAGGGTGCAGAATCCGCCAGCACCAAGGGTTCGTGATAATTACAGGGTTGACTACGATGCAGTTGTATCAGATGGGCCTATTGTTCTCCCTCCTTTACCTCCAGGACATACATTTGTGGTGACCAGCAGTGCTATGCAAATTCTTACAGCAACAGGGTTGTTTTCTGGGTTAGCTTTAGAAAATCCATACGCTCACATGGCTAAATTGACTAGGTTATCTAAGAGTAGTGTGGGACGACCGAAATCAGATATGAACGTCATAGATTTGAGAGTATTCCCACTATCGTTGACTGGTGATGCTGCTGTGTGGCTTTCTGAGCTGCCATACAATTCAATATATATATGGGACCAATTGCATAAGCTGTTCATGGAAAGGTATTTTTCGGTGTCCAAGAAGTTGAATTACAAGGATAAACTGAATAATTTCACGGCACTACCATGAGAGTCGGTAAGCAGTTCATGGGATAGGTTCACTGGATTCATGAGGAGTGTTCTGAATCACCGCATAGATGATGAGTCAATGACACTACAAGAAAAATGTGAATTACATGGGGATTTTTCTGGGGATTATGTATGAAAATTCACAGGAAAATAAGTTTCTTGTGGATTTTCCTATAAAAAAAAATCCGAAGGTAAAACCTTCGTAGGTAATTATTTCCTGCAAATTTCAAAATCCCCAACTAATTTACCTAGGGATTTAAATTCCGCAGGTAAATTACTTGAGAATTTTCTTGCAAAAAATACAAAATATAAAAATAAATTTTCTTACCAACTTATTCGCAAGTAAAGCCGCAGGAAGATATTCAAATAAAATTATTTAAACAATATTAATTATTATCTCCTATTTATTTATTTTATTATTCATTGACCCCCCTAGACACATATATACCTACCTATCCATATTTCTCACACAACTACCCACCCATTGCACAATTTCATAAGTGCCCAATCCCCCATGAGATTTAATTTAATTGCCCTCCTAATGCCAACTTCCCATGAAATTTCATGCCCACTCATTTATAGTTGTTCCTTAAAATTCAATTTTACCAATATTCTAAGTCATATCATTATAAATGCTAAATTTTTGGTGTCTTTTTTCGATGTGGTACAAAAGATACCATGACACTACACTAATTTTTTTGTGTCTTTCTCCAATTTGATTTATTTTTAAAGCAAAATTTAATTAATTCAATTGAGTATTTAAAATACCATTTGGATATTCATAAATTCTACAAAAGTACTCTTAATTCATCTCATATCAATATGGTAATAAAATATATCTTAAACATTGGCTAAAGTTCATGTAATTTGACTCTTAAAAAGTGAAACATGATAATTATTTATATATTTAAAATAAATCACTACCACCCAACATTCATGAAAAGTTTATGCTTACACTTCCTATGAGATAATGTCTATAACTAAGCATATTAAACATCGACAAAGTTTAAATTATACTTACAAAGTTTTTATAAATAAATAATTAAAAATATAAATAAATTTATAAGTTTAAAGTGCAAGAAAGTTATAATCAATAATTGATAGTATATCTTATTAGGTATTTGTGGTATTTTTAATTTTAATTTATATTTTAATAATTATATTTTAACATACTTAATTATATATTTGCAAATAAATATCATTTAATAACTTACTATATATAGAGAAATTATGTCATTTTTAATGCTTATAAAAAATATCAATTGGATATACAAGTAAAGTTTATTTATTTTTCATTTAATATAATTTTATCAATGAAGGGTAATTAAACTTCACATTAATAATGTATATCATCGAATTTTTCTATA